>JAOVVO010000452.1:0-68088 GCA_028564675.1 Onchocerca lupi
TAAATCTTAATAGGAAAGTATTCAGTTAAAATTAAATTTATGAGTTAGAGAGATATGATTTTAAATTTCTCTGATGAAATTACAGAAGTGAGTGATTCATTCCATATACATTTTCCGTAAAATAAACGTATGTATGCACATCACTTCATATCTTTTGATTTTTCAATGTCTATTGATTAACTTCTGACGAAAATAACGACTGACTTTCATAAGAAGTAATGTTTTCTAAATTTTGCGATGCAGTTGACATTTCAGTTTTCACTGTTTGCATTCCATTGTCTTCTTTTGTATATTTAAAACGAAAGAGAAATTCCTTGTGTGATGTTAAATGTGTGAAACAAATAATGCTATAGAGATTTACAGATTTCATTCATTCCCTTCTTTAATTCATGCAGAATAGTTATCAGTTTCAACATTGTTTTATCGTTCGTCTTTTAAAACAATCAAAGGTCATAACATCATTGTCGAACACTGGAGCATTTTCTTCAAAATCAGACATCTTTTAGTTTTATTCGAAAACTAATTCTTCAAATCTTTTTGGAATCAAGAAGACCAACTATCTATATCTATCATTTCCAAATTGTTACTTCATTTTCTGTCATAATATATATGTTATGTTGTGAAGAACAATTGAAGAGTTTAAATTCAAATCTTTACAATGTTCTTTGATGAAACTAAAATTATTCACTTTCTGAAATACCACTAACTACGATTGCAGCGCTCCACAACTATTGTGTTTCCTTCTCTTTCCATTTTCAAATTTCTCAAATTTTCCTTATTAAAATTGCATATTAACATTGAAATTACAGTCAATAATATTGCAAAAACTTTTTTATTTTGTCAAATTAAATTAATTTCGAAAAATTCAAATCTCTTGATTTTTCAATCTCAAGTATCCTATTATCCAGAATTTGATCTTTACTAAATTTATATGAATTTTTAATAATTTCAAAGGACTCCTGTTTTTTTCTCTCTATTCAAAATACATCGAGCGAAAATTCCTCTGATAGATTTTTTGTATGAGAACAACATGTTAAACATCATAGTAGAGAATACAATTCTTTGATTGTCAACATCGCAATTATCAACATGTTTCATAAATGAGTTCCGTTAAAGCTAAAAATTAGAAGACCAAATTCTTTAATCAAAAATTAGAAATAATTTGATTAATGTTTGAAATTAGTGTGTTAAGAAATTTTCTCATAATTTAATTCAATTTTAGTAAAAAAAATCAATGTTTTTCGAATGGAGTTTTTATGTACTCAGTGTTATATGTATAATACAGTATTTTTATACAAGAAACAAGAATACCACAAGTCAAGATCCTACATTTCGACAGTTCGAACACCGTTATCTTCTTGTTTATCTTCTTGCCACAAGTTTGTCTTTCAATTTTAAATAAATTTGAATTTCTAGGTGAGTTTTAAATCTTCTTTAAACTTTATTTATTTCTCTCAAAAATTTTAGCCAAATTTCAGCAGGTGACTGGCTTCAAGGACCTCATGTTTATGCACTTTACTATTCTTACGGGATGACAAAGCATGAAATTGAATTATTATTTGTGGCCGGCTTTAGCTCCAGTCTTGTGTTTGGTACATTCATTGCTTCCACTGCCGACAAATAGTGAGTAATAATAATTTGAAAATTAAAATATACTTCATTATTTCGATTAGATTTTGAGTAGGAAGTAAGGGAGCTTTCCGAATTGGTAAAATCGATCAGATGAATAACGGAAGAATAGTTGAACATTTAGGAAAAATTCGATCAAAAATTAAATTTTACTTCAACTAATACTTGCCCAAATTAGGGCTAATATATGGTATTAAATTCTTTTCAGTTTAAAATTTTCTGCTATATAATTAAAAAATGACGCATAATAAAATTTTGTACATCAAAAACTTAAGAAAAATCTTTTCATCTTTTCAGTTAATCGTCATTTTGCAGAAAAATTGAAATTTCATGACATATCCGAGAAGCGAAAGGTTCGAATAATTTTCGTGCCAGTGTATTAATCATAGACTAATATTATGTTATAGCGGACGTCGATTAAGTTGCTTAATTTATGCCATACTATATGCTGGAACATGTGTTGCTAAACATTTTGCAAACTTCTGGATTTTATTCATTGGGAGAATATTTGGTGGCATGGCGACATCTATTCTGTGCACTGCATTTGAGTCATGGTTGGTTTGCGAACACAACAAGGTTTGTTTTTTGTTTCTCTAATTTCTTGCAACAGAAATCTTGAATTTCATCTTCTCCAACTTTTCTGATGTATTATTACAGGAATAAAACTTCTGCATGAAAATCGATAAAATTTCTCGAGAATCTTTTCCGTCATTTGACTAATACTTAATGTGGATTATTTATGCATATATCCAAAGAATATATTAGTCTTCAAAAAAATTGACATCAGTAGCACAGATCTTAAAAAAGAGATGATGAAAAGAAATTTTCTTAATCTGTAAATCTTGATCATAATAAATTCAATTCAGACATCGAATTAAAATTATGGTTGTTCTAAATTCAAATTGTTAATATTTTCAAATATTTCTAGCGTGGTTTCAATCCGGATTCGTTGAAGACTATTTTTTCGCATGCAGCTTTAGCTAACTCTGTTGTAGCAATCATATCTGGATTGGTGGCACACTATTCTGCCAATGCCTTTGGATATCTGTTCGTTTAGCGATTTTATTATTTGTTTAAATCTTTCCAGCGGTCACTTAACTTAATCTCTCTAATTTTTCAAATAGAAATGGTTTGTCTAGTCCAGACTTAGTAAGACTTTCTGAATGCCAAATCAATTAATAATAATTCAGTTATTTCTACGAATCACATCTGAGCCTTTCTCTTTTTTTTATTTACTTAAGTAATGATAGAATGATGTGATATATTTCTTGAGTCACCATATTTTCTTTGCAGCAAAAAAGTTTCATATGATGATAGAGCAATAAATATCTTCTGAATTGTTACATCTAAAAGTTCTTATTTGCAGAACTCCGTTCGACATATCACTTGTAGTGTTGATAGTAATGATGATTTGTGCTATTGCTTATTGGACAGAAAATTATGGTTGTGAGAAAACAACTCTTAATCTGCAATTTATGGATGCCTATAGAGCTATGAGAAATGGTCAATTCTAATATTTTTTAAATATTCTATTCTCACATTCTCCGATTTATTCTTTACCAATCCAATCAGAAAATGTTTGAGGCATTAATGAACTGCTTTATGTCAGTCTACTCATTATGTTAAGATTTAGCCACAACCTTAGGATATTAGGGTTATTTCAGACTGGAGAGTAGTATGTTTGGCATTAATTCAAAGTTTATTCGAAGGCACACTGTATTTGTTCGTGTTAGAATGGACTCCAGCATTGTCAGATGCGAGCGGTGCTTTAATCCCGCACGGATATATCTTTTCCTCATTTATGGTGAGCATAATGATTGGATCAACGATTTTCAGATTACTGAGCAAACACCAACGGCCAGAATCATTTATGAGGTTTGCTTTTCTATTCTTCTTAATTACAGTTCATTTAATGCTCAATTACTGGTTGTTTTTTAGTTTTCATACCAAATTTTTAGTCTTTACTATATTCAGAACCTTTAAATATTCTTTTCTTCAAGTGTTAATTGTAAGGCTCAAATAAAAGACAAATGCAGCATTTTCAAATGCTTCCTCAATTTTGATCGATTCCTATAGTTCATTATTTATAGTACTATTATCTTCTATGTTTCCTTCATTCCTGATGAGTTTTTCAATCTTTCGATACATTTTTCAATCTCACTTGTTCATTTTTTTCACAAATCCTTCTTATTAAATGTTGAAGAAAATGGTGAAAAAGTTAGGGCTATTTAATTCAGCCTGCTTCAACAAAAACGGTTGCGAATTTTTATATTCCCTACTCTACTATGTTATCTAATATATTCTGTTTCATTCCATTTCCACTCTCTCTCATTCCAGATTTGTATTGGCAGTATCAGTTTTGTGCTTGATAACACCAATCATATGGCCGTATCATGCGGCAGCGATATTTGCGGCGTTTGTATTCTTTGAGATCTGTGTTGGAATCTTTTGGCCTGCGATCGGTTTCATGCGTGGAATTTACATTCCTGACGCTACTCGAGCAACAATTATGAATTTCTCTCGCATTCCACTAAATGCAATCGTTATAATTATTTTATTACAGAATTTATTACGTCAAACAATTTTTCAGTGTTGTGTGATGTTTTTGGTGCTTGCAACCGCTGCTCAACAATACCTGTACAGGTAGTAGAATTGGTCATTCATGTTATATTTCAGTGGATAGTATTGATCAAGCTATGACTATTCAATATTTGATAACAATAATTTGAACAACATCTATCTCTTTGATACATTCTTAATAAAATGTCATTTCATACCGCATTTAAAATTAATTGAATTCACCAACATTTTTGCTTCTTTATCAAATCTTGATGCCATTTTACATGCCAGTTATATTCTTGCATAATTGATCAAGTTTATTTATTTTATACATCATGAAGTGCGCTTCATCTTATACAACATCTTGTGTTCTAATTTTATTGATATACAGAAGCAAATATTTTTTATTTTAGAATCAAAATAGATGACAAAGTAGCGAAATCAGAGCTGTCAGTAACGAATACAACAACGCCGGAGAAGATTCCTATGCCGGAATCTACTAATCGACCACATGATTTATCTCCATCTTCCATAATTAATTCAATAACTGATCCATCAGACATATGCAAAAGCGAAGAATAACCATTTTATGGTAAGTATATGTTATTAATGATGGTGATATAATAAGATGATGAGATATAAGATGACTTGACATCATCATTCAGATTATTTAGTACTGTTACACCAACCTGCTATTTAATTAATCACGTAAAATAATAAAATTCGCGAAGAAATGTGTGTGGAAATACTTCAGGGATATTTGCAGCTTATTCTGCATGATAAGAAATCTGTGAACTCTTCGATAAACTGATCCTGATGGTTAGAACGGATTTAACAATAGGCCTGATTTTTTATATGACAAGCTGATTTATTGAAAATGAGGAGACAATGATAAAACGTTTCAGTCTCGATTGATTGTTTTCACGAAAAACATACAGCGAAGTACATGACTGCAAATTAACCCTTTTTATCTTTCCTGCTTCTTTGCTGCATCTTGGAAAAATCGATAACTTTAATAGACTGTAAGCAAATACTATTAAAGAAGCCAAAAAAACATGAATTTCTCGTCCAATAACTACCAATGGCATGTTCATTTTCATCCCTTTTATTGTTATAATTCACTGATCTTGATATGCTTTATGATAGTTAAATTCCACAATTCTTTTCCATCTAACCTTATATCAACTGCATAGAAAATACGAAGACTTGCAGTTTATTTATAATAGTAATACACAGAGAAAAGAGAAAATTTTTAACGAAAAACAGAAACGTAAAACATATTACTACAACTTTACACACACATATATATGGTGAATTTGAAAAACATGTCAAATCTGCGAGTTACAAAAGATGAAAAATAAAGAAATGAAAAAACGACTGTAGCAGAAAAGTGTAAGAAATATAAAACAGTGTTCCAATGGAAATAAACATTTGACAAGGGAAAAGGCAAAAACGAGAGAGTGAGAATCAGGAAAAAGCAGACAATATCATTAGTAAGACGACTTTTCAATCATCTCGCATTTTTATATCTTTAAAACTATAAAGAAGTATCGAAAACCAAAGTACAAAAAGTGAGAAAATTTGTAAACAGATTTGCACAGTAGCTGTTACAATAAATTCAATCAGGGAATGAGCTAAATACAATTCAAGAGACGACAAATTACAGCGCCTAACACAACGATTGAATTGAATGACCCGTACTATCTCTGTAAGCATCAATAATAGAAAGTTCCAGAAAAACAAATTAAATACTAACTTGCGCAATTAAATTCTTCATTTCAATCGGAAATATGCATTCTGAAGTCTTAGAGAACAATGAGAAAAACTATGCTTTCTGGAATTGATAATTCTTTCAGGCATGAGTCTGCCTAAAAGAATTACCAATTCCAGAGAGCAGAATTTCCCTTCATCTTATCCAGAATTCAGAAGATAATTCTGCTCGAGCTATAAAACCAGCTTTAAATTTATGTGGAAAAATGAACACAAAGAAATAAGACTGCCGAAAAGACAGAACTTATATATATGGAGGTTGACTATTAACTACTGAAAAAACAATAAATGCAAGATAAAAAACATACATATCTAAAACATTCTGAAATAGGCAACAGAATAATTTTCTTTTAAACTTATACCAACAAGCATTGCCAAAACTTTTACACCTAAACATAATTTTCGGAAAAATAGGAAAATCAAAGTTATTTCTGGTAATATGAACTTTTCTTGGATTTGAGTCAAAAGATTATAATAATATTATAAATGTAACATACAAAAGTAACAGTTCGTTCTGAAAAAATGCGGAGACTTTTTTCACTGCACATTCTGTATAGTTTGCGGGCTGCTGCGTGCTGGTAATTGCGATGTATGTGGCGCATTTGCATTTATGTGGCGTGCATTCGAACCCATGCAAGAATTTGCCACACTTTGGAAAAGCCTGAAATAATAGTCAGAATAAAGACTTAGAAGTTTGAAACAAAAGTCCAGGCCACAGCCTTAAACGTGAGGGAAGAAGACTCCGGCCAAAGAAACAGTCAAAAGACTCCGCCCCAAAGAAACAATCAAAACTTCGTTTTGGAGGCATTGCATGTCTTTTTATGGCAACAACGACTAATACCAACTGAAACTTTACTTAATGATTCCAATTTTTCTTGTCAATTTCTGCATGTGCAACAAAGAGAAAATTTTCAGTGTTCTGAGTTAAGCACATATTAAGCATATTGATGAATTGCATTATTCTTAATATATTCTAGATCTAAAACGATATAATTCTTAAGAAGTAGTAGGTCCGTTCATTATATGCTGTTAATTCTTTGTAGTGAAAATTAATGAAATTGTGCTTAAAAATTTAATGAGAGCAAAAAACAGCATATAGATGAAACAAATAATATGCAAATTTAAAGAGTTTCTTCCTGGCAAGCAAATTCGTTGTTCACTTTCACCTTCATGTTCTAAATATAATAAATAAGAACCTTTCGATCTCTGGAGCACATCGCACAAAATCATGCTTCCAAAAACCGTAACTTGGATTTTTGATCAGTTCAATGAATGTAATCAGCAAACCCCATGGATGTGGGCGTAAAGCAACCAGACGCTCGAATAAAATTCTGAAAGGAAAGATTTGATGTTCACTGCACTGCTTAACAAAAAGATAGAGAACTGAAATAAGATTTATAAGACAACATCATGCTATTATGAAAAATATGATGCAATCAACATCCATATTTTTTCAAAAATGCTTACCGTGTTATTTGTTCTTGTATTATCTCAGTATTTGCTTCTAAAAATAAGTATAACAAAGTGCAGCTGAAATAATGTGTGTGACTGTTCGGATAACGCAGCTGATTTGCTATGGCATTGAACAGCAAATATCGCCCTAAAGAGAAGATGCTTCACATTTAGATCTTTAGCTTGGTTTAAAGACACTTTAGTTACAAGATCTTTTATACAGTTCGTAAATAACAGAAATCTGAAAAATCAATCAACCTTCAGTGCACAAGCTCACTGCCAGATTCTGAAAAATATCCATATACGCTGTGTGCGCGATTGTAGTCATCGTGATGCACTGCTGTTTCTCATGAATTGTTTGAATTGCGCGCATTCCCACATATATAACAACTGCATTCATAACCGTTGTATTATACTTTGAACCAGCAATATTACTAACCTGAAATTAGACTTATTCTTCAAAAATAAACACAAAAAGATGCTATTACGAGTAAGATTACTAAAAAATCAATGCAATTTATGACTACCTGCAGTAAACTTGGCAAATTAGCATGAAAATCAACAGATGAGCGAGTATTTAAGTAATCATCCAGTTGTGTTCTTAAATCAGGTGGAATGATTGCAGCCATATTGATATTCATTTTTGGTTCTTGAGTCATTTCTAACAGGCTATCAACCTATAAAAAGTAAATACCGATTTTATACTATGCACAATATCAATTTTGAAAAAAGCAGAAATTTCCAAAGTACACATAACAGAAAAATTATTACCTTCAAATTTGAACCAAACGGATCAGGTAGGCGCATATTTTTCGGGTAGGCACTAAGTATAAGATTGCGCAATTGAACACAGTTCGGTGGTATAGTATCACAAATAACGATGTGATATTCGCAAAGTAATTCTGGGAAATCATGCAGAATCACCAATAAAACGCGAAGAGTACCCTAAATATTAAATCATCAAAACATGGTCTGGATCATGATATGAATTATTAAGTAATTCAGGAGAATTATAATTCAAACTAAAAACTAGATCAGTCTTCAATACTTTATCTCCATTGCATCAAAATTCCCTAGCAGAGGGTTACCTATTTCAAGAATAATGTCCAACTTGTTTCAAGAGATTTGAGTTAATATAAAACCGATAAGGTAGTGTATATTATGTGTTTAATAAAGCAGTCTTGGTAATAAAGAAAGCACAACTTGAGCAAAGAACTATACCTTATACATCATGGCAATCGATTTTGGAAGCTGAATATTACGTAAGAATGGAGCCAAGAATTTCAAATGGCATATAATCAATTGAGTATACATGGCAGCTGTTTTCATCGGTTCTGAACTTTCTTTCAGTAATCGCCCAATGAAATTTCTGTGTCCAATAATGTCTAACCAGGCATAAGCAAAACCCGGAACTCGTCGCGGCTGTAGGATAAATAAAGCCTGTCTGTAATATTAAGTAACAGTATAATCTGCTAGGATCGATCATAACAACGAAAATGAACAATAATTTTCCAAAATATTACCCAAAAGCCTCTAAAATGTGCCACGAGATCACATCCAAGGCAGGATCGGGTGCAGTAAGTTCATTGAACATGATGATTAGGATACGCTGATATGGCATCGCATGAAAATCCGTACCGCGGACCTAAACTGCAAACTCTTTTCAAAATAATTCTAACAACAAAAAAAAGATTGGAGAAAATTCCGGATAATCAAATATAAATCAATATATTGTCATGGTCAAAAATAAAAGAAAGCTGTATGAAAGTGAAATTTAAATACAACGCAAGGCTTCTGCAGCAGTCATCTTAATTTGTTACAATCCACACAAGTTAATCATAAAAATCGTGTTGACAAGAAAATATTATTTGCAGATTGTACCAATGCACCAATTATCTCAAGCAAGGGTTTTATATCTTTAACGCTAGACTTTTAGATTTAAAATGGGTTCAAGTTAATGATGTAGTTTCCTTTTTTCTATAAACTGCTGTGATAAACAGATTTGGAAAAAAAAAAAAGAAAAATTAGATAACCTCATGGTCCAAATGCAATACATTAGTGATGATATTCAATACTTTCTTCAACAAATTGATTTTCGTTTGATACTGACTTCCATCGCTGTGTTTGATCATTAAACTGTAAAAAATCTAATTTCACATCAATCTCAATAACGACACACAAATATAAAACGAAAATAAAAGTTCAAGAGTCTGTCTAACAGCTTGAAAATAAATCCTAACCATGTAAGCTTAACGAAAGCATCAAGTGTATAATAGCATCTTTGTCGCACAACGGTCGTCGGATGACTGCTTACATCGTTCTTAATCAACCTATATGACACATCGACACACATTTCGGTACACAAACGAAAGAATCGTGTGATCATTTCATCTGTTGATATGACACCTTGCTCATGCATCTAGAAATGTGCGGCAATGTCAATTAACTGAACTGGTAAATAATATGATAGGGATGTATATCAGATAGACTTTCTCATTTTTCATGAATTTTGATCTCCGTCGCAGAGATAAAGCAGAAACAGCTGAATTTATATCTTGTATTAAGTTACAGAAATTTACTAAGAACACTGCTTCAGTATAAAAGAGTTAAAAAATTGTGCGATTATTTTCAGAATTTTCAATATACTTACTTTCTTCCTTTAATAATTTAATATTAAAAAAAAAAAAAATGAAAAATTGGCTTACCACATGAACAATTTGTGCAAGAGCTTGTTGAGGTTCTTTCTGTGCTTGCGGTGTATAACAAAGCTGTATCCATTCTCGCAATATCATTTCTACTTTGCTCTGTAATTCGGCAGCATCTTCCATATTATCGCCCCGTAGATGCGTACTGTTTCCAACTGGACCAGACGGTGGCGCCGATGCAGCAAGTGCTGCTGGTAAGCTGTTATGCACGCGATCAGCAATGGTTGAAGGTGGTGGAAGTGATGTAACGCTCCGTGAACTAATAAGTGCCACATCGTTACTTAATGGTAACGCTGTCGTTGTAAAACTAAAACTTCACCATTATCTTTAAGAATTTGAATCGTCAAAAGTATTGCATGCAAAAGTCACAGTAACTAGAAAAACTGCATTATTTCAAAAAAGAGTTTCACGTACCTTTCAGGAGTTGGTCTATTCTGTCCGAATTGTTGTGCCTTAGCTAACTGCTCCATCGTGAGAGGCATTGATTCGGAAACTGCCTGTCGCGATTGCGTTGGATTATTTATTGTTAACAGTTTCAAAAATCGCTGTGCAAATATTAAAGCCTGCAAAACAGAGCTACTTTATTCAGTGAAAAAAAGTAATGCTCTTATAAGTAAAAAAAGCATATTATCACAAAGAATGATGAAAATAATTTTCAGTTCAATGCATCCAATTCTCTCACAATTCTGTTATTTTAATTTTATGAACTGCTCTGGTATTTCTCAGACCAATATCGAATTCGTGATTCCAAATTATAGAAAGGAGTCAAACAAATTTTACCAACTTCCAAACAGTATTTAAAATTATACTTAAATACTTTACTTCTGTTATCTGGATATATCATTTTAAGTTCATGAGAAAATAACAAGTCGGTTGAGAGATGAATCTTCACGAATCTTTTGAATTTTAATTCAAATTTAAACTAGAAATGTCATGATCAATTCGACATAACACTTCATCAGTAATGTAAAAACTGAAAATTGTAATAGGCGAGACAATCCCTCCAAAAAAGCATACCCCAAAAATACTGCTGATAGAATAATAATAATAATAAAAAAAAAGACTTCAAAATTGCTGCCACTATCGATCAACATCGCCAAATTCTGATCGTAAACATTCATTTGAATGAGCATGTGTTTTGCAAGCAGATCCATAGCATCGACGTTGAATCGATAATCTAATCGGCAATCCACGATTACTCGAGTCACACGACGAGCTAAGTCACTCAAAGGAATCTGTGTTAGTAGAATACGACAAAGTTGAAGAAAGACATCCTTTAATCTGCGATTCCAATCCGCTTCTGGAAGCGCTGAAACGAGAAATTTAGCAGAAAAATTCATTTTTCAAGCACAACTGTGGAATGTTCTGTAATATTATGGTAAGGCATAAACTACGTGGGCACCAAAATTATTAATGATAGAGCACTCATAAATCCTAGAGAGTAATATAACTGCAAAAAGATCGAGCAGCAAGCTCTCAGCACTAACAATCCATAACAAATGTTGACATGCTTTCCACTCTCTGGTCTAGTTGACTAGACTTCCAAACAATAGAATCTTAATGCAGTATTTGGGATTCCGAGAATAAATATTCCAACGCTTCAAGTGAATATGCAATTCAATGATACTTGATCATCATTGGTAATTGCTGCTGCCATTTCGAATACTGCCCAAAGTTCGCATTCATAGTTATTAGGACAAATATGAAATAAAAATAAGAATACATTTTAAAAAAGTAAGGAAACTGTAAAACATACACAACTGATGTTGTTGAAGTTCTGCATTTCTGTATGCACACAAAACCTGCTCAACAATGCGCTGTATACAATTATGCATTTGAATTGGTTCACGTGGATTTGATGCCAATTGCGATATTGCATCACGAATATTAGCAATTGCAGCACTTGCTCGATAGTTTGGTACACCGTAAGCAGATAATACTGAATCAATGTCGTGCAGAAGTACTTGTAAAGCTGTCACAAACTGTTCCACTTCTTTGTCCATACCAGGCTACAAAAATCACTGTAATATTCTCATACAAGAACAGCTGGAAAAATATGATTTATGAATTCGCATACTTTTTCGATGACAGAAATTCAGATTAATAGATTAGTAAAGATGTTTCGTAAAATTTTAAATACCATACCTGTTGGATTACTGGTTGCATAGCAGTTGGCGTAGACGATTTCATGACACTGTAATCGACTATCATATCTTCGGCTGTTGTTGGTTTGAAGCCACAAATCCGGCTGAAAATTAACATCTTGTTACCACAAAATTTAATGAATTATTTTATCTTCTTATTTCCTATATGTAATCCAGAGAAATTTCAGTACCTGGAAAACTCGTCATAAACAACCATCTGTTGATTTGTAACCGATCCAATGCGAAGTCGTATTTTCTCTGGCGTTTGCTGAGCACGCGCAAGGGCAACAGGATCAGCGTATTGTCGACCTTCAAGACGATTCTGCTTTCTAGTAGCAAATTCAGATTCAAGACGTTTATCCATTTCGGGAGTCGCTTTTTCACATGCTGTCTTGACTATAAAATTTGTTGCCAGTTCCACATTATCTTCCGCAATAGTTGTTGCAGCTTCATCGATTAGTTTCTGCTACAAAAAATAAAAATTAGAATATATTTCAAGAATTCAAGAATACTGAACATATTTTATCCTTATAGAAAACAATACATTACTTGTTCAGGTGTAATGTTGCATCGCAGTGAATTTGTGAATGCTGTTTTAAGAAATCCTAAAATAGTCGAAGACAAAGGCTCTCTGCATGTTATAGATGCCATCCCTGCTGTCATTGCTCGAATCATATGCTGTGAAGCACGACGCATTTTTTGCTCGTCTGGTTCCAGTGCAAAATCCTGAAATCAATAAAAATATGTAATCATTATAATGAAGTGATTTCAAAGTTATGTGAAAAAGAAGTGAAATTAAGAGGAAAGGGCGTCGAAACAATCCAAAATTACCTTCTTACAAATATGTTCTGTAACATGCATAGCAATTCGGATTGCCCGTTCAGTGACTGGTCCAATTAATTCTTTAATCGCATGACTAATTGCCGGCCGAACAACGTGCTTTAACTGCGGATTCAACTAAAACTTCGAGGCAGAAAAATAAATTTGCGCTATATCTTTTTAAGTTACAGAAATGGTTCTATTTTATTTATTTCAAACTTTTTCAGACTTGTCAAATCTTATTGATAATTCATTTGATAATATTGAAATCACTGAACTACCTGCTAGAAAATAATATAAATCAAAAAATTAAAGAATAAGTTTTATATTTCAGGTTAGGAACGAAAGTAGACCAGCAAAATTAACCTGAAATAATGGTAATGAAGCGGATAGCTTCAAATGCGGTGTAAGACCATCAAAGGAAACAATATTTATATCGTGATAGTGAAAATGAGCTGGTGCTTGCACTTGTGCACCACTTGGCGATTGACTTCCTAAATATCAAAAAATAGTATATCATTCGGAAAAATTGAGTGTCATGAAATTAAATAAACTCATATAAAATGCTAACAGAATGCACATTTCAGTTCAATTCAAAGTTTAAAAAACAAAGTCCAGAACCTAAAAAGCCGGGCCAAGAAAGAAAGATGTATCGACATTAAGATATAAATCTAGATTTTAAAGCAATACTGTTTTGAAAAGCAGAGGTATTTTTTTAACAAATGCGTTCCGCTTATTGTCTTCCTGCGAAAAAATAAATCTGTTTATCGATAAATAAAGACTACTGAATCTACACTATCACACATATGCAGAATATAAGGGAAGATCCAATTACATACTTACAAGGGGATATGATAAATTCATTTTGAGACAGTAAAATCATATCAACAGAAACATGGGAATTTTAGAAAGATTGAATCAGTAATTATATATATCCCTATCGTTACTAAAATTAAATCAAATCTAGAATTTATGCTGCAAGAAGTTTTACTCGGCATAGTGATGTTTGATAAATTGCCAATCAAATGATCAACATCAGCAGTTGCTGTTTGTAGTATACCTGCCACAACAATTTCTGCAGAAGCTTCAGAATTGGCACGCACTGCTGGCACAGGTGAAGCTGCCATCTGAAAATACTATGTATGATAATACCATCTAGTATTATGTGTATTTCACAAACTGTATTTTGCAGTTCAAAAAATTAGTGAGTCATTGAGAACTTGTATTTCAAAGTGCAATCGAAGAAAAACAGATAAAACTTTTTAAACAACAAAAACCTGTGGTTCAGGTGGTTTCAACATCTTCAGGTCGCCTAGTTGCTGCGGAAGCTTTATCAAGCGTTCGGTATCTTTCAACACATCTTCTATTGTCAGTTTGCTTAAGTCAATACCCAATTCTTTACAAAGTACTTCTATTTCGAACTTCAAATTTAATTTCAAGTCTGGCTGATTATGAAGCTCTGCCAAAATTTTGAAAATCGCTTTTATCCACGCACAGTTTGGACCAAAGATCTGCAACGAAAATTATTATAAAAAGCGAAGATGTCTTCGAAAACTTCCTTTTTTTGAGTCAAATTTAAATAGCTGAAAAAGTTACCTGACTTTTGCTACAAGAAACAAGGATTTTGGCGATGAAAGGTACGACAAATAGAAGTTCTTGTTGTCCTTTGTAATAAGCTTCCATAAGAAGGGTTTTCATATCCAAATCCTTAAATTAAAACCCATAATAGTTAAAGAATAAATGCATTTTCTAAGAAAAAACTTAAAGAATATGAGAAAAAATAAAGACGTGCCGATGTAACAATAGGATGGTCACGGGCGATTGTAATCGCACCCAACCATAAGCCGAGATTTTTTAGCAATTGCCTATCGCCAAAATTCGTTGCCGCTTGTCGCTTATCACTTCGCAAAAGAATCTCAAAAGAAAAAAAAAAAAGAAAATTATCCAAACTATAAAATGTGAAATAAATTGTTTAAGTAAATTCCATTTTTTCATTAACAAATGTTTATGGAGCTATCTCAATATAACTTATTTACAAGAAAATCCTTTTCGACATTTTGGAACATATTACCACAGAATATATTTTTGACATAAATTCGTACAATAATATCTTTTGAAGCTATAGCAAATCTCGATCAAGCAACTGTTATTATACAACAGATGCCTTTGGCATAAATGCTTTTTAATATTGGCTTTAGGAATGTCTAATCTCTATACTGCATTTACATGAAATCAAATGAATCGATGCCATGTATAAGAAAAGCCGTTACTGAAATCTTGTATATTATTAAAGGTCAATGAAAAGCTTTTGCTTCAAATCTACAATATAGTATTTAACTGTATTGATCGAAAATAATACCTTTATGTTTCTAAAAGTTTCCAGCTTCACGAATTCTTCCAATTTTCTATTTTCGATTGCCAAAAGAAAAAGATTGTAGAGAGGTTGAAAATTCTGCTCGATACTAACACGTTTCATTACCAGATATTGTGCTAGCCAACGAATGAAGTCATTATCCAATTCATCGATCATAATTTTTATTTCTTCCACCTGAAAAGAAGCGAAAATTTATATGAATTCCAAATTCAATTTCGAGAACAAAACCTCACTATAAAGATCCTTATAAGAAAATACATCACAACCATTAAAGCTCACTTTTTTTGGAAGATTGATTTGACTTAAATTGTTGAATAAAAATGCGACTTTTTCCATAACAGTTTCTGATGGCTGCTTTATCTGACTACCTTCTTTTTCAGTTGCATTAACTAGTGTATCAACACTAGTGACAGATAACACCGATGAACCCTGAAAAAGTAGTGAGGTAATAAAATACTACAAAAAACAATTTAGTGATTCAGTTCGTGGTTCAAGTTTATTAATTCAAGCAATATGAATTATGAAGCCATACGGAACGTGCTGCTAAAGCTCGATTCATATCAGTTGTTGTTCGTTGCTGCGGTTGCCAATTTGGTGTTTCGCGACCAGGAACATGCGGCTGTTGTCCTTGTATACCACTAGTTACATAATCCTGAACAACCATACCTATCATTAATTCAATAATGCTCGCATACATGATCTTTACTTCAGCAGGATGTGTTTTTAATATATTAATTCTAATTGCAGCTCTAATCCTATTTAGATTGACTTTATAATGCGAAAATTAAGGAAGATTTGATATTAGAAAAAAAAAATTGCTGAAGATAAATTTTTTCAGACAGATTCAAGACTTGAAAATCAAAAATTTTGCTACACTCAAATCTCTACGACGGAAATCAGATTTTTTTTTAAATCCTTCAAAATGGTTTTTCAATTTTTTGCAATAAAAAATTTTTCATAATCTTACCGAATGTTCCAAACATATATACCTTTAAATTTTGTGGGAAATGTTGGAAATTCCGTTGGTTCGCGATCATAACGCACACTTTGGGATACAAACTCAACTTTGTTCGACACGCATTCAGTGCAACGATTCCAAATGTCCAAAGCATACTACCCGGTTCTGCTTGCAATGATTCTATTACCTTCCTCACTGCGGTAGCAAATTGCAGATTCCTGCAACATAAATCTTATTATAAAAGCATTTCACATATTTTCCACATATTTTGCCTACTGATAATTGCGGCCGATTTTGGAAATTTAAGATTTTATTATTATCGCGAGTGACCGTGAAATGGTTATCTACACTGCAGTATGGTAAAAAAATTAATGTTAAACGAAAAAAGGAACCAAAATAAGTGTTAAACAAAAAAGGAACCTAAACAAATGTTAAACATATTAGTTTTCATTAACATATTTATTAGAATGTTAAACAACTAAATTAAAATGAAAAAAAAAAAAAAAAAAACATACGAGATAACACCTTCACGAATGATACTACCATAAACTTCTGCAGTTGTTCGTAATTCTCGTTCAGGATATTCGTGGAAAAAACGATATTCTTCAAATAAATTTTTAACCACACATGCCAAAATATCCTGAAAATGGGAGTTTTTCAATCAAGAATCAGAATAAAGATGTACAAATACAAAAATAATATGAAAGATAGAACCTTGTCTCTTTGCACATTTGATGCTTTAAATTGTTTCAAGCGCTCAACAAAATCAGCGACGGGCATTTGCATATGTTGAGAATAAATCTATAAAATAAAAAAGTTCGACAATTCTGACTAAAATTTCCATTACTATCAATCTCTATACCATGCTGGCACTTATCTATTCGGATATATCAACATCCAATTCTCCTGCTCATTACCAACTTTTCATTTAAAAACTTCCAAAAACTTTAAGAAAAATGAATTATGAGAAGTATTGGATCTCTCTGGCTCTGATAATTTATTTGAAAATCCACGTTTCACAATGATAGCCCTTTATGAAAACAAATTATAATGCGACATTTGATCGTTCGTAAATGAATTATTCTAGTATCTTCATAAAAAAAAAAAAAAAAAAAAAAAAAAAAAAATAAGATCTAATTTTTAGATCTTAATGTATTTCTAAAATCTAATTTTTCCTTTAATTTCTCATGTTTTAGAAAAAATAAAAACATATTACTTGTTGGAAGTACATGTTTGCTTCATTCTGAATTTCTTCACTGAATTGCACAGATGTAAGATCGTCCATAGGTGCAGGAGGTACCGTGATACGGCCTGTCGAACTACTATTGGATTGCTGCTGTTGTTGCTGTCCAGCCGGATTATGCACAAATGAATTGTTTCCATTTAGCACACTTCCTGAAAGCACGCAATGACAAAGTAATTTTCCTTCATAACTGCAGAAGTATTAGATTCATTCATCGCTAACTGTTGCCCATGATACTAGAATTAGAAATAAATTCGGGATTACCAAATGTTGCAAATAATAGAGAACGATGATAGTCATGGTACTAGATGTAATATCTAAAATTCATCAGAATGTTAATGATTCGATTTGCTTTCAAGATCAACATGTGATAGTCTTTTCATCTGTCTGAGATTATTGTGGATGTTTCCCAGTAAATATCCAAATGCAAAAAAAACAACACAGTTAGTCCTACAGGAAATATTTTTCCGAGAGGGTTAGTTGTGCAGTTTTTTTGAGAATAATTTTCTAAAATAATTTTTGTGTCTCAAAGTATTTGCACTGTCGAAATTTGTTCCACCTGGGTCATTATTCAATTCATAAGTAAATTCATTTAGATTATATGTCTTAAAAGACTTGCCAAATCTCTATCTTGAAAATTTAGTAAATTCAAGTCATATAAAAATTCTTCTACCTTAAATTAATGGTAAAAATATCTTAAATATACGCTAATCCAATTCACATGTAAATCTCTCCGTCTTATATTGTTAAAAACTAGCAAACACCTGCAACCCCACAGAGCTACCTTTGGTGCTTACCAAGCTTAATTCAGTAGTAAAAAATTGTAGACTCATTCACAAGTAAATGTTCGGTCCTATAATCAGGTCCATGTCTGATGTCGTCACTATAAAAAGATATGTTATAGGCTAGAAACTATCCTCTGGACCCATACAATTATTTAAATCGATTTTACTCTGTGATTCTTCCCTTATTATTTTTCACTCACTATAACACTATTATTACTCTATTTTAATACTAGTATATTATATTTGAATACAAGCATATTTCCAAATCCAATCCATCAATAAAATTTTCTCATGACAAATACTTTCTTTCGCAACAAGTCCAACAGCAACAAAAATAATATTGATTAACCTGCTGAACCAGGAGCGCCAGGTGGCACGCGGAAATCAAAAGTTGATGTAGGTCCACTATTAGATGACGGCGTTGTTCGTACACCCCCAGTTCCTATAATTTATAGGATTAAACATCAGATAGAAATGCAACAAATAATTTCAGTAATAAAACAATAAGTTCAAATTTTACAATCACCTACTATGCCTAAACAACAAATACACTTCAGATTAAACAGATATGAAACTAGATGACAAAAAAAAAAAAAAAAAAAAAAAATGATTCCACTAGTCGAAAATTCACATGTGGAAACAAAATATTTTCATTACTCAATTATTCAGCACATAAGGAAGCAAGAACATGTCAATATGACGCCATTCATTCCAGAAAAAGTCACAAAGCAAGCAATTAAATGTGCTGCTTGATTTCATGTTGCAAGTCAGCCTAATCACAGTATCAGCATACTTGTAACATCTTGAATATTATTTGAGATAATGACAAATACTTTGTGCTACAAAAGCTTCAATGTTATTTTGCGATCTAGATCACATTAGCTTAAAGACGAAATGACCTAAGAAAACTAACTATCCACGAATAAAATTGATCAAACTAACAGAGACGAAAAGTTCAAATACAATTCAAACCTGGTAGACCAACTGGCATACTCCATCCAGGTCCTGATCGTGCTTGCGTTGTTGGTATTCCACTACTCACAAAACCTGTTCTCATCATCTGCGCGGATGGAGACATTGACAGAGCATGATTTCCATTAAAATTCGGTTGTAAAACATTAGTTGCATTCGTTGCCTATGAATGTGAATAAATTTCAAAAAAATATATCATCTGAAAGAAAACAATAAGAAAACAATTAAATATACTCACTTTAAGTAATTCATTTGCTTGCGTGAACGGTCCCGTAGTAGAGCCCGGCGCACAAAGACTTGTTCCAGTATTGCTTCCAAAAATTTGCATTGAACCAGGCAAGTTCCCTTGTTGCTGTTGTCGACTTTGCATCTGCTGTGCAGCTGCTTAAAAAATTATAAAATACTTGTTAAACATTAATAATTAAGTTGAAGAGAACTACCGAAACTCAGTTTGATGAATTTCTAAAAATCATTACCAAGCATATCTCTACTTGAAGCACCAAATCCAGTTGTCCCGAACGGAAAACTACCAAAGCTGCCGGAAGATTGTTGCACCGGTACTGATGGTGCTCCTATACCACTATTAAATACGTTTGACGTCGATGAATGTGCACTTCCAGCCACGTTTAACTGTGTTCGAGAGGTTGACATAGTTGACAAACGACCTTCACCATTTTTCAACTGTTTAAAAGTATACAGTTAATTTTCTGTGAAGACTTTTAATAGAATAACAACTTTCCTGCGAATTTATCACTATTTAATGCGAATAGGCTTATTTACAATTCTCACTATCAACATGCAATTATAATTTGAAATAAAGTACGACAAAAAACATCACACTCCCAATCTAACCTTTTTCATATATCGAAAAAAAAGTAACTCAACTTAATAAAGAAACTGGATATCTTTACTTTAAGAAACGCCTTCTAACTGTAAAATAAATGTCAGTATTCACTTGAGAAATGTCTCATGTGCATGTCTATTTTTTAGATCATTTTAAAAATGTCAACAGACCCCAGGTATCTGACAGCAAAGCGAGGACAAATCATTGACTGATGCACTAGACATGCAAGTTGCCCGTGAGAGGGCATTCAATAGCACTCTCATTGTTTCTTGCGGTAAAACACCACTGTTCACCATGCCCGCTGGTAACCGACGACGTATGTAACATATAATCTGCGAAGCGAACGCATCCTGCAATCAAAAAATTAATGGAATTAAAGATTCTGAATTTACCGCATTCATTACCATTTATCCTCTGACATGAAAATCATTTTGTCATCTTATGTAAAACCAAAATTAAATTAACTACAGAACAAATCTTACTCCATATACTGCTAATTTATCATCAATCCATTTGTCCAACTTCAGGAAATCTCTTCTTGAAGCCAAACAAGCCAAATCAATTGTAAAAGGAAATTGTGGCACATTGAATAATTCAGCTAAACCCTAAAATACAGATATGACATCATTTTTTTTAGGATGATATAACCATAATGGCTTTATATTTCCAATATATGAGATGGCCGAAGGATGACGTTCATATTAATTAAAAAATTTCTTTTTTTTGGTTCAACTTTCTATTTATAATTTTCATTCGACAGACCACTTCCACTGATCTCATTTAATGCAAAATATACTCACTTACTATTACAGCAAGAAATGCTATATATTCAAGTGGTGAAGGTGAAGGACAGAAATGCATCAATTCTAAGGAGGATTTATAAAGTTTGATATCTTCTCTTCTTTTAATGGCTTATTAGTAAAAACTTACTGAATTTAAATGCAGGAGCTCATCTTTTTTTAGTACTTAAAATGCATAAAAAACCACAACAATCGAATATTAATAAAGACAAAAACAACATAAACTGAAACACCGACATCTGGTTTAAGCTCATGAGCTACTTCCAAGATTCGGGACAATTTTGCTTGATCATCTGGATTTTTCATATAATAACTGCAAAGAGCAGTTAAAATCGTTGGTCGCAATTGTACTTTGTCTTCGCAATTCCAAACTACATTCAGTACCGGAACAGCATTCGGATGATTTCCAATCAACATTGGTATGAGTATTTGCATTAGGTGAATGCGTAAATTTGATGTGGGCAACTAAAAAACAATTATATAAGACCGGTTACTTATGTTTCAAACATTGTAAGTAGAACTGAAAGAATAATGACCCTCTAAGATAATCCAATTTCATAAATGACATGCCTGCATCTGCAATAAAGCTAGCAATAAAACATCCGGACAAGCATTAGTTGGTTTATGCAAAATATTCATTACACCATTCGTCAGTTTTCTTACTTCACCTAACCGTATTAATGTATCCACCAAATCCAAACAGCGCCTAAAATTAGATAAGTCACAAAACTTGTCAAGGAAATTATTTATAAAAAAAAAATATAAAGAAAAAAAAAAAAAAAAAAAAAACAAAAACTGCAATATTCACCAACTACTTAATTCCCGTGTTTCCTCCGGTTGTACTTTCAATGGAGTCAAATTCACTGTTTTGTGAGGATAGTCCGAAAAGCAAAACACATCAGGATTTTGTAATATTTGCTCTATCCATGATAACTGTAAAGAAGAAACTAAGTAGTTATATATCGAGATGAAGTCACACGTAGGCATTCATTCTAAATTTGTATTAATAGCTATTTTGAGATCACCATTGCTAATTATCGATTTTGATAAAATCGATGATTAACTTTGCTAAATTTTTCATATACTGGAAGGAGGAATTTGCTTCCATATCGCGATATCACGACTGACTGCACTGTATAAAAGTCAAATAAAATACCTGGCCGTATTTGTGGAAATTCCATTCACGATACAATAAGCCTATCGGAAAAGGATTAGAACCAAGACCTTCTAACAAAATTGTAGTTAATAACTGCAGCTGCGCTTTTGTTCGCACAATAAAATTTGTCTGATCGAGGTGCATTATTATTTCCGACCAATTTAGGTTTGGCGCCTACAAAATAGTTCAGAGTTTCAATCGAGAGCAAATGCTATGGAAAAGTTGGAATAAACCAAAATTCGAGATTTCTCACCAGCTCGCGAATCGCATTGGCAAAATTTTTGGCATTCCAAGCAATCTGCTGCATCGACTGTGATGTAGAGCTCATGGTTGCGCTCACAGAATTATCAGAGAGACCACTGGTGGTTGTCGATAAACTTTCTGCTGATGAACTTGTTCCAATTGCTAAAATCTTTTATATAATATTTTTTTTATAACTTTTCGACTGGAAAATAGTCGGAAATTCCTTGCAAAATATAAATAAAAATATAGTAAAATGATCACCTGGAACACTTCCAGAACGATGATCCCATAAAGTATTTGGCTGAACTGACTGTTGCATACTAGAGCCGGAACATGTATTTATCATCATTACTATAACTCGAGAAATATTAACAGCATTTAAGCCAGTTCCATCCCCAGAATTCAGTGAGACCAGATGCTGCCGACATGATTTCACACTTGATGTAAATGCCGTGCCAATTTCCTATCAAAGAATTGTTTTTTCAATTAAAAAATTATAAAGAATGAATTCTATGAATACTAGATACTGAGGCATACAAGATTTCATTCATATTTTTAAGTATGGCCGTGAGTAGCATTTTCAATTTCGATCACATACTTGAATCTGTTGCGCCAGTAAATTTGGATTCTGATAAGCCAGACTATCCATTATCTCATCGAGATCTTTATCTTCCAAATCAACGTAATCAAAAGGTGACAGATGATCACTTCCAGTTGATGTTAATGATGCTTTAGAACTTCCTTCCGGCGTAGCTGTCAGAATAAGTTGGAGTGGCGAGAGAGTTCTTGTTAAAGTAACACCACGTAAAGCAAGCTCTACAATATAATTCAATCCGAAAGTGTCATGGAAATTGAAAAAAATCAAGAAGAAATTACTTAAAAACGATTTCTTCTTACAAACATTATGTTGAATGAAGCAAACACACCTTTTTCAAAAATTTTTAGAAAACAGACAACAGATTGCCGATCAACCGCAATTAATTCAATAACCTGCGTTGAAACCAGGGATGCAAAAAGCTGATGAATGAATTCTGTTGATAAAGCACAATCAAAGACCGCTGAACTGTCTGAAGTGAAAACAACATTTTATCAGAACATTTTCTATAACTTAAAGATGACGCCAAAAAAGTATAGAAAATGAGCAGTATTATAATCTTTTCGGTCTAAAAATTACCTTTTTCAGTAGCTTCAAATATTGCTGCAAAGACGGCACGAAGATATTGGCCAAGTCCTTTGACAATTTGCGGCACAAGTGTGGAAGATATAAGAATAAGACCAACAAGCACTTGAATAAAAGGATCAACAGACAGAAATGAAACAAGAAGAGTTTCAAGAAAATGTCCAATTAGACTATACCGTATTTCCACCAGTCTTTCCTCTAATACTTCAATAAAGCGATAAAAAAGTCGTATGGAAGTTGATGTTGGATCTTTGGCAAAATTTTTCAGTTGCTGAAATAAAACATGCGCTATTATTGGAGATTATGATGAATAGAAATACCACATTACACAAACAAATACTTTGAAAAGATCGAAAAATGCAAAACATGAATAGAAAAATGCTGCATAATGCTTTAAATCAATTGTGCAGATTACTAGTCATTATGAAATCGGGCCTTCAATACGAAAGTAATACGCAGCGCCGAAATAAGGACAAATTCTCGGAGATAAGAAGACCATAAAAATACCAAAAAATGCCAAAAAAAAAAAAAAATCACCTAAACTTAACTGAAAAATAAACTGCAAAAAACGTTGACAACAGCATCATAAGTCTTATTCGAAAATTTACAAATGCCATATTTGGTACGCATTTAACTGAATAATCGTAGATTTTTCTCTTAGTATAATCCTCGTAAATTACTACAGAATAAAAAATCATATCTCAAAATACAACCAAAACCAGATTTATTCAGCAAAGTCGAAAGAATATAAAGACAAAAGATCATGTATCTACTACAAAATACTGTGTCACTTCACACGATGGATCACCTCTCACTAATGATGTTATTCCTCTCATATGTCAAAAGCAAGAAGAATCAAGTTTGTGTGAAAAGCACTGCTAATGAAAGGAAAAATTAAGGATTACTGGAAAACTCATGCTTATATATATAATAAGTTGACCGGCACACCAGTTTCACAACACAACACGAACCTGTCGAATTACGTACGCGCAGAAGTCACTTTTCAGTTCTAGGTTGTACTTTTGAACTGATAAAGACCCTGACTGTTGTCGATTGGCAGATGACTGCTGTTTTTGAAATAGATCAGTACTAGTAGATACAGATCGAGCTGTAGTATTTGTTGAATTTGACGCAGATAAACAATCAGAAAGAAATGTATTCGATATTATGATATTATCCAATAATACGCGAAAAATATGCTGATCAACAATGCCAATGTCAGTAGAACAAGATGCCACAAATATACGATCTAAGAATTCCTAAAAATTATTTCAAATATCAGTGTAATCGACTGTGTATATCGTCAAACTACATACTGAAGCAATAAAATGTCTCTTTTGACTAAAAGCGAAAAAAATAGGATCTCAATTCTCGAAAGAAAAATAGTCTCAGTTACAATTCAAAACATGATCCTATTTCCTTTTATCGACAAATACGATAAAACTGATATTAAATTCATGTCAATAACAAGAAGCAAATCTACTTCATTTCCTTTCACAACTTCCGTTGAAGTTTCTTTTTGCCACCTTTACACGAAAATAAAACTACATAATTTGGTCTCTACAGAGTAACGAAACACTTCACACAGTGCAGTTCGTGAAGGACAAAAATGACACTAGAATTCACGCAATTTCATTTTTTGAGTTCATACAATATTAATTGAAACTTAACAATGATACAACAAATTAAAAACAATTACCTCGCCAAATAAAGAATCCGGGCTATTAGAATCAAACTTTTCTGCCGCAACAATCAGTAAACGATCAATTGAGGCGAGCGCTATCGAAGTTGGCGTCACACTTATAGACATCAGTAGCCGGAATACTAAAAACAGTAGTATTGTGATACTTATGGTAAGTGGCATTTACTTCCTTACATATTTTTTAAAATGTAAAATCTACAAGCAAGTCGCACACTACACTGTTAACATCTTATGTCTGTTAGCACAATAATTGCAAATGATCGACAATAGAATTATGTGCTCTTGACTTCCTGACAGAAATAATTGATATAACAATATGTTTTGTTAGTTTTCTGTAGTGTATTATCATGGTCATTTGATCACGAAATTTATGATTGGATAAATTGGTCTATATATATGATTTATTGAACATAGTAAGCAAAAAAAAATTGAACTTCCTTCCTAAAAATTTTTTTATTGCTATCATTCATTATGAGAAAAAATTATTAAAAAATTAGATAAACGCACCATAGACGGAGGCCGACTACCGACATGCAGAACAGCACTCCGATTCAGATGATTAGTATTTTCTTAGTTCAAGCAAAGTAAACAGGGACTAAAATTCTGAAAAGAATTCCTCCGATATCTACACTATATTTTCTATTACGGTACTGGTATATTCGACATAATCTGCTGAATACACAGGACAAATTCCAAAAAGTAATGTTCGTGAATAGTAAGAGCTAACATTTTTGGATCCATGTATTATCTACGGCTATCACCGATAATTTCATTAAACAAACACAATGAATCTATATTTTATTTTAAAAAAATCAAGTTTCGAAGAATGCCATTTTAAACACAATTCTACATAGAGAAATTATGAAGCATCCCATAAGCTGAGATTTTAAAATGGTTGGCGAAATAATGAACAAATGAAAAATAAAAGAAAATATGCTGATGAGGTCATAAATGGCTGTTATACATACGCACATAAGCTTGCTTTATTTGAATAATGAAAATTTGTCTGATCAAAATATTGTCGAAACGCAGGCAGATAATAAATAAATCTGAGCTAATATCATGACTGTATAATTACTTTGAAGTTATACAATCAGTTAGACATATCAAGTTATCTGAAACATCGGTGACAAAATAATATTTTGATACTCTATTGGATACTGGACTAAACACAATACCAACAATAGTAAAAGTAAAAACTACATATAATTCCGAAAGAAAAAAAAAATGAATAAAAAATGGTATCACCGGTACGCACAGAGCAAATAAAGTTTTCATATCACAATTTTTGATGCATTCAATTTTTATACTATTTCAATTACTCCTAACATCTCTGCTTTATCCTTTTTTGTGAGATGCATACAAACAGCTCTGAACTATACAATTTAAAAGCTTCAAAATATGGGTATTTTAGCAACAAACTCTTTTTCAGAGATATCACCAGATACACAACAAAATCATCTTAATTTCTTCACCCGCTGATATAATGCATCCACGACCTGTAGAAAGTTTTTAATTATTGTAATTATTCATTTGATATTCTATTCAAATATAACCAAAAGCACATTCGAGAAAGTCTCACCTCACTCATAGCATGAATAGCTTTCACTGCTGCTTCGTACGTTTTGTCTACAGGAGCAAGATCATATACAATCAACATCCCTTCGCCTTGATGTAAGCTTCCTGTAAAAAAAATGGCAGCTTTACTATCTAATCCAATTTAAATACAAATTACGCCATTACATTAGTTAAATAAAAAAGTTTGATTTATGAAATATATTAGAATAATTGCCTGAGAACTTCCTATCCAATATCATTTGCGATAATTTTTTCTCCACTTTATCCCTAGTAAGCCCAATTTTTGAAGCAATATGTTCAAGCTGAACGTAGGAGTAAGGTTCAATTATTCGACATAAATCTTTTTCAAGCATACTATCACTCAAAGAATTGAAGTGTTTCTTCACAACAGCATCACATTGTAGTTCATCACGAAAACTTCCAAATGCCTGAAAAAAGAAACTGATTCAAAACTACAATAATTCATATAAATGAAATTAATTTCAGTGCTACAGTAACTTATACAAATAAATTTGAAATTATCAAAGACCAAACATACAGCATTGAAGTCAGCCAATGATCGTTTCTTGGCAGCTTCAGCAACTGCACGCATGGCATCCAAATCTAATCCACTATATTTTAGCGCTAGTTTTGCAGATAAAATTGTTGAGACTTCCTCTGGTGAATCGAGCATTATCTGAAAAATATGACTATAACAAAACTGAATTTGAAATATTATGAAAAAGTGTCACTGAAACAAATAAATATATCAAAATAATTGATTCAACAACATGAATGCAAAATTAACATCTAAAAAGAAAAATCTCTGAATGCAACCTTGCTCAAAAGCATATATTTAAGGGCACGTATAGCATCTTGTTTATCATTAACGGTGTCGTATCCTTCGAAAGCTTCATAAAAATATGAAAAAGCTGTTTTAAAATCGCGTTCAGTAGCGGCATGCAAAATCCCAGATTGCATATCAAGCGCAGCTTGCATGCGAGGAGGCATGTAAATCGAATTTGCTATTGTCCTTGCTGATGTCAGAGCAGCTCTAGCCTGGGAAAAAAAACCCATGAAAAGCGAAAATCAATAACTTTCCAAATGTTCATACCCCATAAGCTTAAATACTGATATATACAGTGAGATTATAATAAATTTTGTACTAGAAATACCAATATTTATTGGATACTGCTGATGAACACTGCTATAAATAGAAAAGTGGTGGCAGAAAATACGCTGGTTGCATTAGATAGTTTTCAATGAAATTATATAAATTAGCATTCCGGAAAAGAAATTAAAACAATAATATTGAAAACTGAAATAGAAATAGCATATGGTAACCTTCGACAAATTTCCTAAATGATAACAAGCTTTGCTTTCTTCCAATTGTACTTCAACAATTACATCCTTATCATCGACTTTCTTCAATTCGCGAACCAACTGATTTGCTAAAAATGTGTGGTTACTAATTATAGCCAAAAAAATAGTCCCAAAATACAAGAACTTGAAAAATTTATGTACCTAATTGCTGTGCTTGAGTGAATCTGCGAAGATCATTATAAAGACGAACAAGGCGAGCCTGCAGTGTCTGTCGCAAGAATGTTCGATTTTGTTCAGTTGCCCATTGTATGCATTCCTTGCATAAATCAACCTTCAAAATATATTAATAGCAAAATAGAAGAAAAAAAACCATTAATTTATTGAAGAAAAATTATATTTAAGTACTTGGTTAAGACTAAGAAAGACGCTAGTTATGATCAAAAAAAATTCTTGTTTTTACAGATGATCTTTTTTTTTTCAATGTTCTACTTACTGTTTTATGTACTAAAAATTCTTGACTGTTTAGAAATGTTCTGCTAATGGATCCGGATAGGGCAATAATATAAGTTAAGTGAAAAAAATCCAATAACTTGTTATTCATTCTTTTGAATATAATACAATTACTTTAATATCTCCATCTTGATTATCTATCATGAGACATAGATCAACTAGATTTCGAACAAGTTTGGCCGCTTTTGCTTTGCCTAATGATACTAAAAATGGACGAGTATTTTCGATCATTTTGCGCAATTCTTGAGTACGTTTATTCTTTGCCAACATATTACCCAGCTCCATAATCGATTCTTCTTTCTTTTTGATATCTGCCTCATCATTCACCGGTGACTTTACTGCAAAAGTTTTCATATCTCTCAAAAACAACAAAATTACTCTGTGCAATAATATTTAACAGCTTATACAATATAATATTCATCACTGAATAAAATGCCGACCCAGAAACTAGGCATGATTCTAGCAATTTTTTTTCATGAAAAAATTGAGCTTTCGATAAATTCCGGAAATAAGTCATGAGTTCCACAAAACTTAAGCAGGCATTTAATCATTTTTTTGGTCTTCTAGAATTGATTAAAATAATTTTCTAATCAATTTTGATGGTTTCTATATTATTTAGTGAAATAAAGAAAACAGTATTTTCAGTGGGAAACAAATGATTCGAAATATCATAAGACTAAGTGACGTATGCGAAATTAGTTCCAGCCATGGATATTATGTGGGAAAGAATGTATTTAATGAAACAGTAACCGGTAATAGATTGGGAAAAATCGGAGAAAAAAGTATCTGACAGAATAAACTTTACCAAAGCTGGTGAGATAACGTATAGCATTATCTTCATTCATGTGTGGTGCAGATGACATCGTATCCATAGCAGTGCCGCCGGACATTTCTCCTGCAGCAATTTTGGATTTGTTTTCTCGTGCAGAAAATGAGCTTCTGAAAAATGGAAAATTATGCATTTTTAATCCAATCTCTATTTGAAATGAGAAGAAAATGGAAAAGGAATAGAATACCAAGAATCAACAACATAATAAAAGACAGTTTTTAAATAACTGTCTTTTAATTGATGATAGCTTGATCTGAAGATTTATATTACCCATCCTAATGCTGAAAACAACTACTACTACAATTAGTGGAGCTCAGTATCATCATAAAATATTTTTAAAGTTCATATTGTTTTGTTGATAATGACTTTCTTTCTCTGCCTAAAAGAGGTATAAGCAAAAGTAAAAATGGCAGGAGAGGAGTTCGGTAAATCTGGAGACAAAGGGGAAATCTCGCAATAGAGTTGATTTATCAATAAGCGTATTTCGGGAGTTCTACAGTATGTGGTGCTCAGTGAAATACAAAGCAGTCCGTCTGCTATCCTCTGGTCCCCTCCATTTTGAAAGCAAAGTTAGAATCTCTGGGAGTAAGTGATTCGAGGTGTATGATAGAGGATCTTTGTAAGACACATCCCTATCAATTCGTGCACTTTCCTACACAAAGAAAACTAAAAAAAGCATAGATTTAGTGGATTTCGAAAGTCCACATAAAAAATCGATTAGGAAAAGGAAGAAAGAATGATTAGGTATACTCCTCCCAACCATGCACCTCCATCTTTAGGATATGCCGATGTCTTGCCCGCATCCCGGGTTCCTAGTTATTTACCCGAATTACAATTTCAATACCACTAACAATCTACCGTAGTCAGCACCACTCCATCGAAACGATGACATACCCCCGACGTACCGTATGCTGAAGGAGATAGCAGTACCGCAGGACCTTTTCGGCTTATTGCAGCCAAATGTACTGTAATTCCAGCGTTGCAGAGGTCACTTCACTAATGGAGGAAGTCAAGCAATATTGTCACCTCAGAGGGTTGGGTAGGGGAGATTATATTTTTGCTTCTATGAAATTCCATTGATTCTTGCTTCAGAGATGAAGCGAAATATTGGTAGAATCTTCATCAGCTCAAAAACGTCCTGGAGAATATTGTCCTTAAAATCTCTGTCCTCAATCAATATGCTAATTCAACCAGTCCACTTTCGGACTTTGACCCTCACTAACTTAGTTGCCTCATTTATATTTACGTCATTGCTGCATGCTGTTCTCAGTCTAATGAAGTAAGTGATTCACAACTGAACGTCAGTTTTCCAAATACATACGTGAAAAATTTGCCGTAGTCCCACCGATTTCCATTTTACATTGATCAGATTAATTCACGCAACGAACTCATGCAGATAAATCAATTACACTACCCGACTAAATAACACAAATCAATTGTGCGGACCTCTTCCCTTCTCTTTTTCTATTAATATAAATTTATCCTATTAATAGGTTCGCTTCGAGCGGAATAGGTAAGAATAATATTCCACAGTTGAGAGGCATTTAATAGTCGTAGCAAGTCTTGAGAGATCATGGATAGTGCACCGGAAAAATAGACAGACAAAAATGGACCAATGGTTAACTGGAATTGGTATTTCTAGAACCAGTGATGTGAAGTAACATATAAAAATTTTGGCATTGACATGCACACATAATTCCTTTTGTTTTACTTTGAAGAGAAGGAAAAAAACACAAGTTTCTTGTTCATCTCGCAGTATCATTTCCCGGGAAAATAAAATTTTATCGCAGTGTAATTAAGAAATAACATCCTGCTCATTATAATTATAGTAAGACAAAAAGTCGTTCCAAACTTCAAATTCTGTTTTTCTAGTAAATAGAAATCGAAAGTCGAAGGTGCCAATACAAAATTCCAAGAATGTGTAAGGATAGCAGTCAAACAAATTTTTAACGATTCTTTACAGCAAGCCAAATTAATTTGTAGGAACGCATAACACTATTTTAAGATAGATAAGCTCATGAATTCAAAAAACATTGATTTCCAATGGAGACTCAACCAAAGTAAAGAGCCAAAATTAAATGATGGTTCACGAATAAAACGGATAAAACCAGTGACTTGATGCAATGTAAATTAACGAAGATTTTTATGTGGAGAAGAATATGAAATGTTTAGAATACAGCAACATACGAAACATTTACGATAAAAAATTAGTCATCTCCAGGTGGAACTGATTCTTGCAATATTCGAATGAATTTTACTCTGATCTCAACAGTTTGACTCTGTTCTTGTACAATAAATGTTTGTACTTCCATGTGCATCATTTCCAAAGCTCCTCGTATTGCGCCACAAAGTATTTGTGAATATCTTAAAATTTATGCTTCATACAAAGATAAATTGAAGAAATTTGATCCATACTCGGTCTTTTCCGTTCTGCAAACAGATACAGAATGAATCGATCTTATTTTTTCTTGCTTTACGAGCTTTGCCGACTTGCACTTATGACTGTCAACTCAATTATTATCAGAGGACTCCTGACATGAATTTTAATGCATTTCTATTTCATGCATTAACATATAATAAAAGATATTTGGTCTTCTGCCAAATTGCAAATCAATAAAGTCAATGCAATATTCACGAAGTTATTGATTAAATATTCTTCGCAAATGTTCAATTTTCATTAAAAAGTTCCCCATATTAACGATAAAATTGCGCGGAGAAAAGAAATAAATGTCGCATGAAATAATGCTAACCTAAGATCTTGTGCTAATTCAGATGGAACTTCAACAAATTCTGCTAAAGGATTCGATTCAAGGACGAGAGAAAATTCGTCATTACGAGCACTCCAATTCGATATTTGTGCGGTTATACCTGAAAATATATTAATCCATTCTAATAACTATTTGCAAGGAAACTTCATGAAAAAAATACCTGCAGAAACGGAATATATTTAATTAATTGGAAAACAACAATTTCGATAGAATAATTTTTCTGTATAGAATCAAATGGAATGATAATAGCAATTTTCAGTGATGATGAGAAATGGATTTTCTAGAACATTCTCACCTAGATAACTGCGGAGAGCAACTTTAGCGAGTACATCAGCAACTTGATGCATGTCTGTACAACGCTGAATTTGGGAATTCTTTGCCAACAAATCATCGGCTAATCGTAATCCTATGTTGTAGCCCATTTTATCTAGCTGTCGGTTAACCTGCAATTATTTTAAATTATAATCGAAATAGAAACTATGAAAAAGATAAACCAGAGAAAATACAAAGAATGGACGAGGAAAAGTCAACTCTGCAACAAAAATGATTCATGAAACAAACTGCTAAAGGGCTTTCCAAATCTCGGAGTAATTCTGCCACCAGAGCGCCATATGTTAGGGTGAATAGTTCACCACTGATCTAAAAACGATTAAAAAATATGATTTCAACAACAGACAAAGTTGCATAATTAATAATATATTACTCCTACATAAATTAAGCACTTAACTCACTGCGCTCAATATATTTAATCACGGATAAAAACATGATCACATAATTGACTGATAACTCGATCCTTTTAAAATAAATAAATATATATATATATCTTAAATATATCTTGAATACAGCAATAACAAGTTAGGCAATCATTTTAAGATCGATTTCGAGATATTGCCTGCTACAACATAACCGTAGCTTAACATCATCTTCACTTGATTTACCTTGCCAATCTTCCTTCTTCACTTGATTTACATCATCTTCACTTGATTTACCTTGCCAATCCTCCCCCACTCATCGAATTGTTTTTGATCTTAAAAAAGAATATACCTTCTTCGAATCGATCCCCATCGGAAATTTGGTCTGTTTCGACATAATTAGCTCAGTATCACAGAATGACAAGGAAAGCGCTAAAGGGCAAATGAACAATTAGTAAAATTGCATACAAGAACCTTATTTTCCAATTATTCTACCGAACTATTTCAAAATTATCCGGAATAAAGCTCTGATTTAAGTCTTCTTGTTCAAATTTTATTTCCATGCCTTCATCTTCTCTATGTCATTCATCGTCATCCCCAACTTTATTTAACTTAAAAGTCCAACCTTATTATCTTTGAAGAAATTTTGCAAGAATGGGAACTATAGTTGGAAAGTGTGCATATCCCGATAAATTTTATTTCTATTCCTTCATTAGCAGCAACAAAATCTTAATTTTTAAAAACAGACTGAAACGCATCTATCATCGAGATCTATTTCGGTCAAAAAACAGTAGATGAAATAATTTACAGGACGGCAAAACCATGACAATATGAACGTTATAATCGCTAACCTTAAATTCTGAATATTTATTAACATTCAAAAAATGAAACTTTAGAGCCATTGAAACCAGACATAACAAAACAGCTATTGTACAGAATTCGCAAAAAAATACACCTTGGAAAATTTCTTCAAATCATTATTATAAAATTAGCAGCAAACAGAGAAAAGTATGCCACTTTCGTTCTTAAGAATTAAAAACTGAAATGACATCCCCAAACAAAAACGAAGAGAAAAACGGAAATGTACTAAACCAACTTTTATTCATTAATACCTAATTTTAGCTCAAATTCGCAACTATTTTGGTAAATTTTACTTTCTTTTCTTTTTTTTTTTTTTTTTTTTGATTCACCACATAAATTTTTTATTTTTCTATTCTCTTCCAGAGTCTCGAAATCAAACTAACTTTTTGGTAATCCAAAACTTCGGCTTATATCATCAAAGTTGTGCATGAAAAAGAAGAAAAACTAGGAAGTGAAGAAAATGACACATATCTAAAATAAAATATAGCAAAACGAAAAAAAGATCAGATTCAAAATGAAGATTTTCATCAATTCTGCATTAACAAGCAAAAGCAAATCGAAAAATATTTATTTTTTGAGAATAAGATTTGATCCTCAGAGTATATAATAAATATAATTAGGATGATTGAGGAGATACGTCCAATTTATCTAGCAAAAATTTCCTTTGTCGTTCCAGCTCGCCTTCACTTAATTCTGATTCGTTACTTTTATCCTAAAAAAAGAGTTCATAGCTGGACATCGTTGAACATGGCAACAGTTGAAATAGCTATTAAACTGCAAAATTAACGACTACCTGCTGCAATGGCGAATCTTCTTCTTTGGACTGTTTTTCAATAGGTTCCTATAAGTTATACATATAACAGACATATACGTAATTGTGATGATCGGTTCATCCAAATATTGTAGCTGCTTACACCATACTTATAGCTGATTACAGCTGTTACAACATACTTTTTTTTTCCCATACATATCTATCACCAGATGACTTACTTTTTCAGATATTACATCTCTCATACATTTTACTTACCTTTCCTCAACTGTTTTTTGATCATCCTTATTAATTTCTGTCTTACTAAAACATATTATGAGTTGCTCATATATTTATAGTGGGTTGTTATTGTTCGAATAAGAAAAATAAAACTATAACATAGGAAAAAACTGGCAGAAAAAAAACACATGAAGATCAGTACTTACTAAAGAATGCGATCTTGAGCAAGATTTTGAGTGTATTCGCTTCTTCTTCTTTTTACGCCTTCGCTCTGTTCCTACAATTCGCCTTGCATTGATCAGTTTTTGTAGGAAGAAATTTTAAAATGAGTGAGGTAACAATTTTAGAAAATCTGTAAACACAATATTTCGCTGCAAAATTTAATCTAGGAGTCCACATTTGGATACATCAAAAAAGACATCGTCCAATAAACTAGATACAATAAGATTTGGGTGAAATATCTCAAGACGTAATACATCTATAAACGAAGATAAAATAATTACCCTTTTCTTCATCGCTTTCATCCGATTTGTGATGTTTTTTCTTTTTCTTTGGCCTTGCTTCGCCTTCCGTTTCGCTCTCTTTCTACAATGTATAATGATTTGAATTTATCATAAAAATCAATGATGTGCAAAACAAGTGATTTATAAAAAACTTACTTCTCCTTTTCGACGCTTTTTCTTATCCTTCTTTTTCTTCTTTGATGAACCATGATGATGACCACAGGCTTCTGCTAGATTCTGGAGATAATCCTGTAATTCCGGAACCAATAATTTAATGAATTCAGCTATCAAATATTCAGATAAAAAAAATCCTCTTTTTGCTACTAAGCATTAAATCATAAACTAAAACATAAAGAAAATTCCCTACAAACTGACATATAATAAAAAAAAGTTACAGTTATCACAAAAGCAAATTAAAAATCTTACATAAAAGAATTTCTCTCTAAGTTGCTCGGTTTCAACTGTAATAAATGCTTCTTCATTTTCAATTTTTGGTCGTATAACTTCCCATTGCGAGTTTGGTTCAACTGGAGGGACCAAAGTTCGTAGAATGTTTCGAAATGCTGTTTCATGCCGTCTTCTCTGCAAATACCTCGAAAAAATAACATAATTCCATTCTGTTCGTGGAATTTTCTATTTATTACATCTTGCTCATTATTCCAGCGAAATCCAACCATAAGTTGCATTTTTACTTTTTTTAAATACAAATATGTTATTTTTTTTCTCCTCATATTTTATTCGAAATAAACAAAGCTACTTTCTTACTAATTATTCATTTAATTAACGAATTCATTTACTCAATTAATGAAGTCATTTAACTTGACTGATTTATTCCCAACCTTTCTTGCTTCTTCACGCTCCTGTTCTTTTTCTTTAGCTTCTGCTTTCTCTACGAGGGAATTATAACAAAGTTTCATGTTACCCGGATCAACGGTTTTACCTCGTTCATCAGATAATACCCACTTACAAAGTTGATCGAAAGTTGTACCCACTTCAATTGTCACACTTAAGTCCTGCAATTACAACAGCATAACCTAATTCGGTTAGGAAAAACTCCCATTAGCTTGAAAATAGAGAAGCCAGAAAACCTTTAGAATTTCTTTTATCACTCGTCGATCTTGACCAAATTGACTTTTTAAATCCTCTACATAAAACTTGAATAAATCTAGCGGTGTACTACCCGATTGTTTCAACATATTATCAAAACGTGAGTCTGCAGAAATAACAGGATAAAGTTCACTCCATAATGATATTGAAGTCAATTCACCTGCAACTGAACATCGAAATGAATATAAGTAGTGATTACGTTGATATCAATAAAGAGAAACATCAGCAAACTAATAATTTGCATCAGTAATCCACAGTAATATTGAATTTCATGACCCCATATATTCAAAACAAAGATAAAAGCAGAAAATAATATCAGCATGAAAAAGGAAGAAGATCAACCTCGTTTATGCAATTCCACTAAATAAGCTTGGAAAGCTTCACGTATTTTTCTTTCTTGTCGGCGTCTCCGACGCTCCTCCATGTCTTTTTCCTTTAAATAATGCTTTTCTGCGGTACGTATATGCTCTTCAAAAACAATGAGTGCATCTTCTTTATCCATATCTAAGCAATCCGATTTTATTTCCAATCTTCACACTTTTTAATTCAAAGTTTCAGTGACGAATTAAAAAAGAGATTACCTAGAATGCAACAGAAACTAATATGCGTATTTCTATTGAAGCATTTTTTTTTTCAATTTTCAACTTACACAACTTAGCAATAGTAAACTAAATAATACTCACTTTGTAATGTACTGTCATTGGCAAATGAAGGATTCTCAATAAGAAGACGCTGAGCCTGCGCCCATGTTGTCCGATAAGTTATTTCCTCCATTCCTTCGAGAATATCGGCTAGCGCTTGAACATTTCTACGACGGATAGTCTTTGCATTTTCTTTTTCGCGCTTATCTATAAACTCCTATAACAAATTGTACGTAAAAAGATGTATTTCAGAACGAATATTTATCTATGCAATATCCTTGCCAAGTAACTGTTCCGTTTCTGTAAATTCTTCCATACAGAAACTTTTATCATTCAAAAGTAAAAAATATCAAGTAGAGCGATAACCAATCAAACTGATCAAGTGAATGTGTACCCAATATATACATTTTATTATATCATTTAATAACGTAATATTTTGAGCATAAATTCTCCTAAATTTAGTGCAGTCATACATATGGCACTAGAACTAAGACTATCAGATATTCATCGAGATCTCTAGTAAAAATGTGACTGCAAGTTGAACACAATCGTTCAGTAACTCTTGAAAAAAGTTTTCAGTGTTAGTCGTCAGAAATATAACTCTGTCATTAGCTGTCATAGTGTGGCAGCTTCATGAACTTCTACATCATATATGAATGGATGAATATCTTAATAGATGAATATTTTACATAAAATATGTATATCTGAAAATCACATTTTTCATAACAATAGCTAGTTATACTTACCAGTGCATCTGCAAAAATTTCTTTCCGTTCGCCTTCGTGGACAGCTTTCCAGATAGGTTCATCAGCAAAAAGTATTTCTGCTTTGGAGTAACGCATAGTCGGTCGTACTTTTGGATTATTCTGCAACCATTCTTCCAAATCTTCCTTAGCTTTTTTGATAGCAAGACGTTTCTCATCCTGAAATATCATTCTTACTTCTATTTTCTTTCTCTTCATAGCTTTCATCATAGCACTACACTCCACCAAACTAATTATAGAATCGAACATTTCAAATATTCACTTCGCTGCAATAATAGAAGCTATTCATGCGATGACGTCTACATATATTGGCAACTTTCCAGCTAACACAAAAAGACAAATCCCAACAATTATAAACATTGAGTCTTCGCTATTCGATCTATTTGCAGATGCGTTCTGTGCTGATTCCTAGTAACTGGAGAAAATAAGCACGTAGTTCTTATCGGATCAAGTATTTCTGCCTCAATTAATATTTTGACCGACTTGCAATTTTTTCTTTCACAAAATTTTACGTCATTTATTCTAGCAACGATCTATTTCAATTTTACACAATTTCCAAAAACTGCAAAGAGTATTACATACTCAATATCATGCGCATGGGATATCCATTAAGAAATCACTGATTTTATTCTTTCTAAATTTTTGAGAATAACGGCAAAGAATGGCGCAACATTTTGTTCGAAAGGAAACTGCAGGATCGATCTTTTATAGGTTATTTAAATATAGTATTAGTAGTCATATTATAAAAATTTCTTCCTGAGCAGTACTTTTATTAACCCGAATTTATAACATTCTATTAGATGTGATGCACTACATCACATTACTATATACTTTTCATGATTTTATGACTTATGCAATAATTAAAGCATACAGTAAAACAATCAGTGCTTGAATCTACTCCCGGTATAAATTGACAAAAATATATGTGAGAATTTAATCATTAAAAAAGCGAACAAAAAAGCAAGCAATGAGAGAAAAATGTTTCAATCTCTACTTTAGAGTTACGGGATTATTACGTTCCGGAAAAATGAAATGGAAAGAGAGACCGTTGTGGTACGATGTGTACGTAGCTAATCCACCAAAAATTGAACTTTCTGCAGATGCATCCTTACCGATTAGGAAGCTATATTATAAGGAAGATATCGCTATGGCGTAAGTTAATGTTTTTTAAATTTCTCGTGAATACTTCAGTACCATATATATTCGAAAAAATGTTCAAGTCACAATTGAATGATGCTGTTTTTTATTTCCTGGTAGTGTTATCTTAATTCTTCTACAGATATTTTTTGCTTATTTCAGGCGATTTTATAAACAGTTCCGTTCAGTGGGAGCCATTAGCATCAGTAATGAAGAATCTGAATCACTGTGTAAAAAATTCATTGATCTTTACAAGACAATTGAAGAGAAGTGGCCTGAATTAAGCGAAGATGAGCACTATAAAAAAACTCTGGTGGTACTCGATGAAAAGCTCGGTTTGCAAAAGCGAAGAATAAGCGCCCAGAAGCCTCTTATATAACGAAAAAACATTGGCCATAATTTATAAAAATTTTCTATTTTATACTTGCGTTTCTACGTAAATCTGTTTTGTTAATAAATTTGTGTTCCAAATTTCAATGAAATACATTACATCCTACCATTTTTCCTTGATATAAAACATCTTTTAGTCTTAACTTTGCTCTATTTTACGAACTTTCACAATATCTCGAGTAATTTAAAATGTTCCATAGCATAAAGGAAAAGGCTGCTTTTTCTTCAATTAAATTCGAGTTGAATAATCTTGGATATTATACTTTTAAGAAGCATTTGAAACAGTTGACCACTAGTAAGTATTTTGAATAAGAATTTTTAACTACTTTGCAAAAGTCTGCGCAGAATTAGTTTTACAAAAACTAAGTATCCAAAATAGTGGTCATGACCACAATGAACGACTAATTTACAAAAGCCGGAAGTTCAGCAGCAAATCGAAATCAGTAGATGTCAATAACCAGAAATCTTTGAAATTCAGTACCAAAAAAAAAAAAGGAAAGAAACAGACAAACCCTTTCTTCCTTTTGTCTCTGCACTTTCCATGCATTGAATAACTGTTTTTTCTCGCTCACTTTATTTAAAATTCGAAATCTAGGATCATGCTGAATATATCTCATTGCCTGTTCCCATGAACTAGTAGATGATATCTTCCCTTCATTGTACTGAAAAATAACAATGAATGTTCAGGATGAAAACAACGCAACAGTTGAATGTTTCAGAAGAAAAATATTAATTCACCTTATCTCGTAGCAGATCTCGAAATTTATCACTTTGCTTCTGCTTCAAATCCTTCTCTTCCTCTGCATCTTCTGCGTCTGCTTCTTTTGTATTTCCTTCTTGTTCCTGAAATTTGGATAATATGACTGAGACACTTAAAAATTCATATAGATTACATTACAATGTCATTTAACAGAATGTTGTTTTACATTAGGTTGTTCAAGCGATTTTAGTGTGGCCAGCATTGCTTTCTCCAATTCAGATTCGCCGCCACTTTGTGGTTCTGTTTTGGATGTATCACTTCCTTTCGATTCTACGCCATTTTTTACTGAAAAAATCCCAATTTTGTTACGGATTTTCTTTTCGGTATGAATAAAAAATTCTTTGACAACATATAGACCAATAAAATTATAAAAATATGAACTAGTATTAAATGCATTTTTTAGAATAATCTTGAGGAATAATGCACTGAAAAGATTGCGATATCTTTTTAAGCATTTTTACAACAATTTACGAAAAGAAAGAACCTTTATTTACAACTGCAGGATCGAAATCTTTTGGACAAACCCAAGTCGTCTCTTTAGTTTCAATATTATAATAATAAGGTCGCCCTTCAGGTGTTTTATATTCACGCCATAGTTTTGCAGCAGCTAATTTCTTCTGAAAAGCAAAACTAAAAAGGTACAGTTGTAAGTTAGTCTGATGGAGTTTCATTGAAAATACATACTATTCAAAAAAACTGCTGCAAAACTGATTGTAGGAGACATCACATACCTCCTCCGGAGTTTTCAACTCATCCGGCTTTTGCCACGAAGATTGCTTTGTTACTTTATTATAGTAATATACACGTCCATCAGATGCTGTGTGCTCTGACCAAATCTGCAAAGATTTTACTTAAAAAATAATCCTTTGAAATAGAAAATCTTTTTAGTTAGCCATATTTAGTTTTCTTTCTTTTTTTTTCATATCAAAATATCATAACATTGCACAACAAAAGACGTACATCACTGGTGATCAGACTAGTACCAATGGAAGAAGTACGAGGAGATTGTGTTGCAGCAGCTATTTCCATCTGCATTTGAGGTGGAACAAGCATTGGTCGGGGCGTAGTAGCAGGTGAAGCTACTGATACTTGAGGAAGTTGCAGTGGTGCTGATGCTGAACTTACAGTCATCATTGGTACTGGAAACAAAAGGATTTTGCAAATATGAAGGAATTTTATGCCTTTACAACATAAAAAATTCCTTAGGAATCCCAAAAAAAGCTCCAAACAAACAAATTTATGGAAGCTTGAGATATTGCGAGAAATTCTGAACAAAACTCATAATAGAAAAATAACTTACTTCTTTGCAGTGGTGGCATAATAACTTGCTGCTGCAAATAAGTTGCCTGTGATGCCGCTGCTGCTGCCGGTGGTATATTCATCAAAGACGAGAACGGCGGCCCACCGAAAGGTAACATCTTCTCCCTGTAATGCATTTTTTGATTAAGAAAAAAGAATCAGATTCTGATTACAAATAAACCTCCCAAGACTGCCCAAATCTCACTTCCTGAATTAAAATCACAAAAACATTGACATTTACTATTACGCCGTTGCCAGAAAATAGTCAAAAGAAATTTGCGGAATCTTGCAGCTTTATGTTTTAGTATAACAACTATTCAACTGGAATCGAATCCACAGAATATTATTTGACCTTCTGTGAGAAAGATTGATACGAAGTATTATCCGATTATCGATATTTTAATTTCCAATTTTTACACTAACATACACATTAAGTATGCCTTCTGGTAGAGCAGTTACTCTTCACTCTCCCAATTACAAATCTTCTGTCAGAGCTCCTTACCACTTTAATTTCAATCTTTTTCTTCAAGGGTCTGTAGTCTTTAAGTTATTACATTAGGATTAATTTACTGAAACTTAACAAAATATTTACAATGATTACTAAAAACATCTAAACAGGAAATTCAAAACTAAGCGAGGCAGCATCTTAATATCAGCTATACAGAACTAGCACTCCCTCCTTTGTTAATTGTATATTGATTTTCCACTATACTGCTTTCGATCATGAATTATTTCATTCCGATAAATTAACAATTGATAAAAATCCCTCTCTTCTGATAAGATTGCAAATGTATATAAAACAAAGCAACAACACGATCAGTTTATTTGAAATAAATATATGAAAAGTAGCACAATTGCACCCGGAATCACATGATCTGAATGATCTCAAAGATTTCATTTCTGTCTTGAATCTTTCCTGACCATACCAGCGCCAGCATTTGAACTATTATCATTAAGTGAAACGAACCCGAACTTTATACATTATTCTTCACAAAACAAACGCACTATATACATATATTGGTAGATTTAAATAATCTATAAGAAAATTAACCACAATTTGTCGATCCGAGACTTTTGCATTATTTCAGTTTCCTAAAAGCTTTATTTTAAAATCAAGTTGACTATTTATTTTGATAAAAAATATGCAGAAAGACAGCAAGAGATAAACTGACGTCGAACTTATATCTACTCTTATCAAGTGATGAAAATGGACCGAATATAGCTGGATAATTTTTGGCCAAAACACACTGTTAGAAGACACGTATTTTAAAGTAACAACTTAAAATGGAGATATGATGATGAAAAAATATCGTCATTTTGAAATACTGATATTGCAAAGTGTTAGGTTTTTTTGATAAGTAACACTTTACAATACCAGTATTTCAAAAAAAAAAAAAAAAAAAAAAAAAAAAAAAAAAAACATAAGAATACAAAGTAATCAGAATATTTGTCTCAAAACATTAACCATCAATAATTTCTTAACCAAGTTAGAACTAAAATAATGAAGTAAGTAATTTAGCAGGTAGCTATGATCGAATTTCTCAATTCTGAACTAATAATCAAATCTTCTCTTCCTCTACGATAAAACAGCGGTAAAGAGACTAGAACTATGGAAATGTACATAATATAAATGAATTATCAATGGATGCCATGAAACAAGATGCAACAGCAATACATAATGATTATAAAAACTATAACGAAAAACAATATTTACAAGATAAAAGAAAAGCGTTATATAGATTAGACAAATAAGATGATCTTCTCCTTTTCATTAAATAATTGGAGATGATCATTCTTTACGAACAATATATTTCACCATCATTACTTCCAACTGCATCGTCTAATGCAAAGTCAGGACTATCATCTAAATTATTATTGCTATTAAACACTGTGGAAATAATTAGCCAGGAATTTCTAACTTTCAAAGGAAACAAACAACTGCATAACAGAAAGGATGCATCAGAAAAAAATGAGCTGAGAGCTCCCTTATGCTACAACAACGAGTTTCGAAAACGCTATAAACTTGAATGCGAATTTCAAAATAATTTCTATATCCACAGATAATTGTTGAAATTATCCGTTCAATCGATCAAATGCAAAACGGAGCAACTTACTTTCAGGTAGTGTAACTGGTGGTTCTAGAACTAGAAAGCGTAGTATATCTGAGAGTGAAATGATTCCTTTCACTTTCTTATCGAAGTCAACGATCACTAATCGATGTACTTCGGCTCTAACTATCATTTCTACAATCGTCATCAGTGAATCATTCGGTGAACAACAGCGCACTCCTTCAAACCACTAAAAACTGAATTCATTTAAGAAATTTGCTGGATTTTTCATTTATTGGAAAAAATTTTAATCAGAAATGATAAAAATTGGAGCTTACATCAACGCGATGCCGTAAAGCTTCTTGCGCTGTAACATCTAAATCAATATATGATTTGTCAGCTGCCAAATTTATAGCGTCAAATTTAGCATAAATATCGACAACCTATAATATGCCCTAATGAAATTTCATAGCACACTAGTATTTTCAAGATAAATTTTTACCATGGCTAATGATATGATGCGCAACAATACCATCAACGTATCTGTATAAGTCTAGCCATGTTGATGATTCCATTAAGGGAAAAAACAATACGATGAAAAAACAAAAAGAAAAAAGACATTGAAACTTTCAATTAAGTCGAAATTTCGGAAAAAAAAACATACTTTGCCATTCTCATCCAATACAGGTAAAGCAGATACCCGTTTAGAAAGAAATAAATTCATAACATCTATCAGTGGAGTATTCTGAGTAATCGTTGAAACATCATCCCATGTACCAATCCCTAACTCAAAAGGTGTCTTCTCCATGAAAGATGGACGAGGCAAATCAATCATCTAAAATCCGTCAATGTCTTCAATCTACTCCAGGAATAAAAAATTCAAAAAAATTTGGAAAGGAATGAAAACTAATTCATAAAAGATTGTTGCGACAATTTTTATTTTCCAAAACCAGTTCAGATTTCAACCAACTTATTTCTGACAGACTTATCGAAATTTCGAAAAAAAGGGCTTGATACTAAAACCTAACTATTCTTCCAGCGAAAATAGTCAAGTTCAATCAAACCAACGTTTCTAGAAAACTGCAATTACTTATGAAGGAAATTTTTCCAAAAATTTCTAAAAAAAAAAAAAAAGGAAACAAAAAGTGAAAAAAAAAAACCAACATATAAATAAAGGAATTTCATCAATCGTTTATGAGTGAGAATGAAAGCGATATTGCCAGTACCCTCCTCCATCACTGGTAAACGATGCACTTTCTCTTTACAGAGAATTTGAACTGCTTGGAAAAGGCTGAATAAATTTCTCCGATAACGTATTTCCAGTGATTGAAGAAATAAAAGTTTGAAAAAACTAAAAATTTGATTTCTTCGGTGATAAAATTGGCTATATATTACAATTCCTATAAAATTTGAACCAGAAGTTTTGGTTTGAAGTTTATAATTAAAAATACAACAAAATTAAAATGTTAATAAAGGATGAATATGCAAACCTTTCAGAAGGAGTTATGGATGCCAGTAGTTTCAAATGACCATCTCGTTCCAGTTCTTTACGCCAAGTTGCTATTTTATGCTTCTCAAGATTTTGTATATCTTTACTTCTTGAACCACTATTTGTATAATATCTACAAAATATAATTTAATAAAAATCAACATTAAAAAAAAGATTGGCTTGGAGGTATCGTGAATATTGCTTCCGATCTGAAACAATCAACCAATCTGAATTCATTGGCATACCCAATCATTCTTTTGCAAACTTTTTGTGAGAAAAAAAGATTCAGTATTGTGCATGGTTGTGCATATTTATGTATAAGCTCATTTAAGAATTTTCCTGTCTTTATGAAAAAGCAAGAGAAAGATTTTAAACACATGATGTAACAGAATACATTTCAAATGTTCTGTTAATGATGGCTGTAAATATAGGAGAGAGATACAGGACATAGCTTATTTGACAAAACAACCACTACTAAAAAATCCCATAAAAAAAGGAATCTAATTCTCTTCATATAATTTGTTTAATAAAATAATAAGTGTTGGTAAGGCCAAATATTAATGGATGATTCGAAAAATACAATATGGATTTTGACTTTTCAGAACGCTGCAATATACTATGATAAATGGAAAACATTTATACTTTTGAAGTATTCGAATAAAATCAGTAATAGTGAGCATGCCAACAAATTCCTGCTTTTTGCTATCCCATAGAGGAGCTGCTCGAACTCCGTTATAGATAAGAGCAAAGAAGGCTTTCTTCACCTATAAAACAGTACAAAAATAAAAAACGATTGTATGTATCATTTTTAATCATGACTATATTAGAAAATGAATCAATAAATTGGAAGAAAATAGAAATTAAAATGTTCTTCCAATTAATATATAGTATTTCCATCAAATATCAATAAGAATTATGATTAACTTCTAAATGAAATCTTCCGACCATAAAATTATTGTTAGACTAAAATGGAATATCGAAAAAAAAAAAAGAATATCGAAATTCGTCAGGAACTACAAAACTTGGTTAATTATTAGTATTTAGAAAGGTTACACGTTTCTATACCAAGTAATAATAATTTTATTTTCTTTTTTTCTGCAGTTTTTCAACAACTAATTCCATTCTTAAATTAGTCCAAGAATGTTCTGGATAAAACGATCTATGTCTTTCTCCTGGAGCCTTGTTTTGTTAAGGAAATATAATTTTGAAAATGAAATATTATTAAGTTACTAAAATTTTGCTTCTTTACTGCCTAAGACTGTGAAACTGAAATTAATATACAACTTCAAAATTTAAAGAAAAATAATCTAACTGGTAGTTCAGTATCGAAAACCACCAATTTTGTACTTGTAGGAATTAAATCATAGCATTTGTGCGCGCGCATGAACGATGAATAAACAGCATCTTGACTTTCTGTAATTTCATTTGATATTTTTTGAAGATTAGTTAATTTGAAAATTGTAAAAAAAAAAAAAAAAAGTAGAGGAAAGTGATTCCATCAATTTGCTAGTAATATGAAAAAAAAAAAAAAAAAAAAAAAGGACCAGAAATAAGGAAAGCAAACCGAAAATAACTTTGAAGAATTCGGGAGTAGTTCCATCGTAAGGAGGGTATAGTGATAACTGCTCGGACGATAAATTAAATGGGTTCTGAAATTACAGCTTTCACTGAAAAGATGTAAAAACTCACCCTCTCCTGCATCTGAATCCTATCCTTCAAAACCGGCTGGATGTTCATATCTACTAGCAATGGAGAAGTTAGAGGATAAGCGAACTGGAACAGAAGTTTTCCGAAACTGTTGATGTGAGCGATGGGCTGAGATCGTTGATAATGTACAAGAATTAAGGGAAGTGGTATAGTTATGTTTTGATATATTCAAGGAAGTGCTCAATTTTCCATTAGTATTTTCTGTAGTACTTTAATTGGCCAAAATGTGGTTGCTGCGCATTGGTATGAATAGCAGAGTTATTCTGTCGACTTGATAATGACAAAAAAAGAGATCCTTTTTAATGGATAGTATCTTTTCGTTTTTATTGATATTATCACTTCGTCTGCAGAGTAACTTTCGTAGCGCTGCATTGCAGAAAACATCAGTAAACAAAATTATCCGAAAGTTTTCACTGTAAAAAAAGAAGGAACTTCAAGAAATCGTAGAATATGAAAAAACGGCACTGATTTTGAAATGCAAAAAGATGGACCTCTAAAAATTCTGATTAGAAACACCAGATGATCGTGCAAATTATCAAAAAATAATAGCTTTATCTCTTTTACATACTTTTCGCCTCATTCTTTTGCTTAGTTTGATTCTCTAAAAATACCTTACGAATTCTTGAATCTTAAAAAAAAATAAATTAAAAATTGAAAAATTCTTCAGTCTAAATATGTTTACCGCAAATTAGTAATATAACTAACGATTATAATCAGATCTACGATAATGTTAATAGTAAAGACTAAAATATTCACAAGGAAGAAAAGATTTGTAAGGACAAAGTCATGAAAGTAATAATGATATGATTAGACGAAATTATATAAGACAATTCTCATTTTCAGACCACAAATGAGATTCTAGATGCTCATATATAAGCTCATTAATATCTAGAATTCATAAAATGAAAAAATAAGACAGAATATCACAAAAATATAAAAAATTTTTGAATCTATTTGTCATCTATTCGCTCCGCAACACCAAAAAGATCTTAAAGCAAATGTTCTGTTGTGTAATATATGTGAGTTTATAGAAGAGTGTTATAAAGAATATATATTTGATAATCATTAAAAATTTTGGAAACTGCATTTTGTGAACTAAAAATAAATCTACCAAAAGACATCTTTTTGAATTCTCTGAGCAAAAATGATTTTTGGCTCATAAAAACATTTTTCTTTTTTCATCGAAGTGAAATTTGAAAAAGCAATGTTTTAACCTGTAAGAACTTGCAGGTTTTTGAAAAGAAAGACAAAAAGAAACCAATCTATCATTCGTTCCAAAAATGAACGTCAAAAAAAGATAGGAACAAAATTCAAATATTTAAGACTATTGCTTCCCAAATTTTAATTCAATCCGGAAGGAAAAAGCTTTTTATGGTGAAAAAGATAATATTTTTTAATCAAAGAATCAAAAATGAAGTGGCTAATACTTGAGCAAGGTCATTCAATCGTGGATAACTGATATAGTGAAGTCAGTTCGAATTGTAAGAAAAATAGAGTGATCCTAAAAATATGGAAGACCTTCAGTAATAATCGTTAATGATTGCTTTTCAAAAACAACATTTCAATAGCTATTTCAATACATAAATATAAGCAAAAATAAAATTAATGAACTGCAAAGAAAGCGAAAAAACTCTTCAAAATAATCCAGATAACTCTTTAAACATTTCGCCCTTCTCAGAGAGAGTCTCTGTGCTCTTAAGAAAAACAACAATTCTTTCTGTATAATATATTTCAGAAAAGCTTTCCGAAACTTTTCATTCATAGGAATTAAGTCTTCATTATCAAGCATAATATGAATTAGTCGATCTTTCTAAGCCATAACTATTTGCGAAAAATGTATAAAAAATGAATTTCAATTTTTCAAAACAAAATTATAAGACTTTATATATCCTATAACGACTTCCACAAACAGTATATACCCTTCGACGTATGTTCATATCGATTTCAATGATGATCGCAAGACAATATATGCAATCGAAACATTTGATTGATAACATAAACAGAGATTGATGAAGAAGGTTGGGACTATAAAAAGACATATATATATATATATATAAAAGATGGAAACTTCAATGTTTTTATTGCAAAACTCATTTAATTGTATGAAAAACAAATTTAATTTTACATCAAAGATCTTTCCATAAAAGAGGATTGGGACTGTAGAACATGTCGTGAGATAGAGCAGAAATGCATCACAACATAAAAGGCTGGAACAGCATAACTATACTGCCGCTTGCTAAGCAACAAAAAAAAAAAAAATTATTTAATACGACAGTGCAATCATCTCTATTGAAATGTTCAGAGCTGGTTGGAGCGAAAAAGATAATAGACAATAATGCTACACAATAAACTTCTGAGGTGGAAAATAACCGACATGAGCTTTTTGAATTGAGCATCAGCAGACAAACTACTCCCATAAATTTACCCAAAAACTGCTCAGATTTTTATAACTGTATCATAAACATGACAAAAAAATGAAAAATAGCAAATTGTCGCATGTCATTAACCGAGTAAATTAAAAATATGATAAGATAAATAAATGTAGTATAAGCAGTTTTAGAGGTGTAAAATAAAGCAGCAAAGATATATTTATTTCTTGCTCCCAAACTTCGAAACTGTATAGATTGAATGCGGATGAACCATACTGCGAGTAATTCACAAGGCTGGATCTTTGTTGTGGTAATAAGAATGAAGTGTACAAGAGTCCGCAGTGTGTTACAGTAAGACAGAATTCTGATAGAAGCTAAGAGAATTAAACTATGTCGCTATTAGATATGCATTACTTCAAAATCAAGTATTTTTATCACCTTGTGTTAAATAACCATTTCAAACCATTTATAGAAAGATCTGTATTTCCATCGAAAAAAATAATGAAAATCTTACAATCTTACAAGTTCGTTTTTCTCAATAATTAATTCTAATAAACCATACTCGAATCTTTATAGAAATTGGATGACATGAAAAGAATCCAAAATTACTCATTAGACTTAATTCAAATTTGAAATGGTTTGCTTTTTTGTGCTTATAATTTCCTAAATCTTGCATATTTACACTTCTATTCAGTCAACCAGACAAGCAGAAAACAAAACGGTCAAACATACATTTGAAGATTTTTTTTTTAGTGATGAAGAAAAATTGCTACAAAACATCACATGTATGTATACCTGCAAATTCACTAAAAAGATAATGGATTATAAAAAACCTCAGAATAAGATTATTACTTCAATTAATTTGAAATAAAAATCCAATTCATCACAGTTTGGAATGACTTTTCTCCAAAATCAAAAGTTTCAATTTTTCCAAATAGATGTGGAAAACCCTTCCTTAAAAATTTATACAAATGAAAATAAAGCTGTGAGATCATGAATACAGTATGATGGAAATTAAAAATTAAGCATTCACTCGTTAGATACATCACTGATCCTTATCTTCCTTAATTCTAAATTGTTAATAACCAAAAAGCACTATAAAACGTCTTTAAAAATTCGACTTCACTATTTAATTTTGATAATATTTGAATTCCACTATATACCCAAACGCAAACGAGAGTTTTCGAAACTTCGAAAAAATATAAGAACTTATAATCTATAGTTAAAATCTTACAAATTGTGATCTAAGTACAAACCTTACAAAAAAAAATGTATCTTAATACAACCCAAATATTTTTGATTTTTTATTAAATATGATTTAATTAGTTTGATATTTTGGTCTTTATTAAATATGATTTAATTAATAACTGGAGCTTAGATTATAATTTAGTTTACTGTTTTCAACATTATCGTCCAAACTCTTGGATTATCTATCTCATTTCATAATTCACAAATTTCCAACAATCCAAATAACTATAGGACGAAAAATCTTGGAATTTTCAGTAAAAAGCGTAAACCTCTTTGATAAGAATTGCATAATTGCTGAATGGTGATACTAGTTTCGACTCGACATGTGGCACAGTTTGCATTATACTGGCATTAGCTGGAAAAAGTTAGCGCTCACGAAGTCATTAATTAAATGAATTTCTCATGCTCATCATTACAAATAAGTACAATCGAGTGAATATAAAGTTTCTATAAAATTATATTTAGCATTATTTCACTTAAATTCTTTAAAAAAAATTGGAGATTGAAGTATTATCTGCAAAAATAGGAACAGAACTTACTTAGAGGAGAACAGTATTTTTCAAATGTGTCATTTTTATCAACTACGAGTTGAAGAGGACTGGACTGATACTGAAATGAAAAACATAAAATACAATAAAAAATTATGTGACTCAAAACTTTTTTTATTGCTACGAATTTTAGCTATTCTTAAAGGTTTCAGACTAAAGTTACTATGCTTCATTTATAATTATTCTTCAATCAAGAAGACTAAAAATATTCATCATTAAATATATCATCAGAGTTTAATAATAGAAAAGTAAATCAAACTGTCATGCTGAACAAAATCGAATGTTTTATTTCTAATTTGTGATAAGGCAAGATTTAAAAACACTGTATGCGTTTTGATATAAACAAAGATCCGATGAGTTTTCATGTATTATCCTGTTAAAGGCTGCTTACTAAATGCTTGCTTCAGTGTAATTTAACTAGCACCAATTATATGTTAGAAAAATCAAATGCAAAGTAAATTTTGCGAATTAAATATACCGGTAGATTCCACATGCTTGATCTTATTTCGATTGCACTTAATGGTCTATGACACATATTATTAACATTTTTGACTGCAACACTCGAAAGTTTTGAATCAACAAACGGATGTTTCGATGCCACTGACAAACTAGTGCTCTTCAATTCCGCTAGATCTGCTATACAAATGCTATGTCTTTCACTGCGAATACGAAGATTATGCCCTAAAATGCAACCACATTTTTTTTTTTCTGATTAGCTATTCAAAATAAAGATTGAGGAAACCAGTTTCGAAATATTTAACTGCTGAAATAACTGTTCTTAATTGTCGATGTTACTGACAATAATAACAATAAACGATGAAAAGAAAAAAAATACCAAGATCAGTAATAATAAACGATAAAAAAATAATAATAAATGATAAAATTTAACTTACTTTTTGATTGTTTTTCTGATCTATTTGGAAACAGTACTATTGTTCCTATATTTTGACGGCAGGATAGTGGAGTGCTTGTTGCAACTGAACGAGACCTTGAACGAAAGGCAGTACTGAGTGGTGAATCTGACTGTAACGAATTCATATGAGTTCCGGATGGTGTGTCATGTGTAGCTGGTGGATGTCCAAGAACTGCAATTAACAAAGCAAGAACAATACGTTTGTTTATGTGCAATATAACTCTTTGAATTGGCTTTTTATTATGATGCCTGCACGCTAAATCCATAGATTAAAATGCAAGAGATAATGCAGTTTCACCAAAAATGATGAAAATAAATGAATCGAGTAACATTCGCAAATGAAAAAACTGTAAATTTTTCGATTGGTTAACCAAATTTGATAGACTGATAGAATCTCGAAAAATGATATGCAGACCCTCATCAAGCATTTCATTATCACAAGTGGATGTATTCCGTGATTCACGACATGTACGTAAATTTAAATGTTCTCGAAAAGTGTCCATTAGAGCATGTTCCGCTCTGGAAAAGAACTCAAAAATACAAGAAATATAAGTAATGACAATAACTATTTGAATAATACCTTGTTTCTGTGATCTTTGTAGTAAAATCTAACAGACAATTACCGCATGTTAAAAAGTTACCCTCTGAAAGACGGAATCGGCATATCAAACTCAACATCATCAGATCCACGTCGTATATAGATATTATGTTGATGACCGCTCTCATTTTGACCACGACGAGTTGTTGGTGTATATGCCATTGCTTGATTCCTAAAATATCCTTCATTAAAATCAAAGAAATATACACACATATATAATGACGCTTCTAATCGTTGAAATATTTGCTTACCAAATAAGCGCGAAAACTTCGCATTTGAGAACTAGATTAATTCTAATACGTTATAACACGAATTATTTTAAAAAATCAGTCGATGGTTTAGTTAAACAATGCTCACTTCTAAAACATCTATTTCAGATTTATATAAAAAACAAGTAGATATTGCTGTTCCCTTAGTCTGATACGATATGAAAATATTGAAATAATTTACTGTTTAATATATAGAACATTTCAGCAGCAAAATAGAACTTGTAAATTTAAATTTTTTGTACATGAATTGAGCGACTTCAAATAAAAAATAATTTAAGAATGAGACTTCATATTTTTATAAAATGTTGATGGAAAACTAAGCTAACATTTCTCTCGAAAAAATTCCAATCTTATCATATTTGATGAATTCATCATGAACTAGCGGTAATTTTGAAACGATAGCTTTTGGCTCATTCAATTATATCTGAGCAATTGTCAAAATCTGTTTAATAATCAGTCTGCAAGCATAGCATACTTCAACCACTGGAATAGATGAATTAATATTAATAACTAAAATATTTGTATAACTAATCATTAAACCATACGAACAAATACTTGATTAAATCCTTTCAAGATTACTGGTCTACAAATTTGATGGAGTCTAATCAACACTAGGAAATTAAGGGATCTTCTAGGCATAAAGCTTTTCTTGAACATGCTGCCGAAAAAAAAAAAAAAAAAAAATAAGCTAAAGCCAATTATATTACAATATCCTTTCGTATTAGAATCAGAGCACACTTTTTCTCTCATTTCTCTTTATATTTACACTGAATTCGTATGTTTCTATCGTCACTTCAAGGACGTATGAACAAAAGCGATGAAAATAATCAAACATTCACAGTCGGAGAGAGAGCTAATATATACAATCATTTTTAAGCGACAATTTATACAATTTCAACTAGCCATGTGAAAATTGAAGACTCAATCAGTTTCATGTTGTTAATATTTATAAGGGAATTTACATCTTGCATGAGAGAACTGTTACCTGCGTAATTAAACAATGAAAATGGAAAGTTTTTCAGGCAAGGTGATATCCTTCTTCTCTGCATTCGCCACCTCTTCTGGAGCATCGTATCGTGTTGCACTGCGAAATTGGCAACAAATAAGGTAAGTGCTCAAAGAGGAGGCACTAAGAGAAGTGCAGATGGTCAGCGAAATAATGGAAAAGAAAAGCTATACGGCTAATCGCTGATTGGACCATGTATACTGGTTTTATTGAATTTGTCAAAAAAAGTGTTGATATCATTCTCTTAACCAATTCTCGCGCTATTACTCGCGTCCTCACTAATCTCTCTTCTTTCTAAGTTCAACATGTTTTTTCTTTCACTATTGCACTTTCTTCTGCCTTACTTACACAGCATATTTTTTTGGTCTCTCTCAAACAATTCACTATCATCATAAAAATCATTCTTTAAATGGTATATTTTGGGCGAAAGAAATATATCAAATACAACGAATTAGATAAAATCTTATCTGAATGATATCAATTAAACATTTAAAGTATACTGTTAACGACATGAAAGATCATTTTGTTCCAAAGGGAAATCCAAATTAAAGCATATGAAAACTTACACATGTCTAACATTAAATATATTGAAAACGGAAGTTACCACTCAGAAACGGGCCAAGAATGTACCGTCATATACAGTACTTATGTACTGACCAATATACATTTAAAAATGCTTTCATCTGCTTCAGTCAGTTTTGATTTCTCAGCAAAAATAATTCTCCAAAATGGGAGATTAAGTAATCAGTGAGACTGGATTGGACGATGAATTAAATGGTTACTTCAACTAAGGAACGAAAACACGTCAGCAAAACATCTCCATCATTTTAACCCATACTAGGTGAACTTGCGTGACCCCACCTAATAACACGTGAAAATTAGCAACATTTCGCGCCACAAACATCCATTGTTTACTGGATTCAAGCCAACATGCACTGTTGCAGCACTATCTTTGTTCTCGCTCTTGTTGTTGTGGATTGAATCCACTTAGTTTTTGAGAGTATTCAGTGATCTATGATCATTTATTGATGATATAATAAATAGGTGCGATTCACGTGTATAAACGCAACACTTTTCACTTAAATTTAAACTTAGAATTTGCTACACTTGTAGTTCTTCGTATTATTGAACTTACTGTTCAAATAATTTAATACAAAAAAAAGATGTGATGTGAATTCAAATTCTGCATGAATCTGGAATTGTTTGAGAATATCCTGCTTTCTTGCGAGTCTTTTGACTTTCAAAATAAAATTTTCAAAAATGCTTGGAATAAATTCCTGAAGATAAGCAAATTAACTTCCTTTCAAGAAATATGAAAGAGTGCACTTCTTATCGTATGAAATTATATCAGAAAGAAGAAAACAGTACATGTAATGAGATAGTATCGCAGTTTAAAGTTTACATTTGTATATTCCATTCATATTATAACTGTGTAACAATGAGGAAAGAGAAGGAATAATTCGACTAAAACTTATTTCTTTTTTATAAAAAATTGGCTATTTATTTATAATTCTTTTATATAGTCAGAAAGTTTGTATTCATTCGAAATGACTTCATTTTAATACAACGAAGATGGAGTTGTCGCTGATGTCATCAGGGAATAGTTGAAATTGTAATCGAGACTTGATATATTGATATGCTTCGAAAATCAGCCTTTGATTGGAAATGGATAGTTTGGAGGTATTCAAACCTCAAAATGCTGTGTTGTATCTCCGGAAGTTATTTTTGATACTTGCATAATGGGGAAACTACACAGAGCGAAGTTTTTAGATTGAAAAAGAATTGCATCAATTAGAAAATTAATTTAGGATGAAAATAGCTGAGACAGAAAAAATGTCCAGCTTAATGAATTGAAAATTAGTTAAAACTTTATTTTATATTAATTGAAATCCAATTCAACTTTGCAATTTATCTGATGTCCGGCTGTTCATTTCCCCTGAAATTTCGCTTCTTTTGTTGATTACTGCTAGATTTAAATTATGAATAGAATGGTAAATAAGTTGTTGACGATACAATTTAATGTTTAATTGTGATATTTTCCAGTACTATCACTGTTATTTCATTACTTATCTATTATTTTGTTGCTTAATGTCTATCTTTTTCTTTAAATTTATTTAATTTTCTTTAAATTTATTTAATTACTCATACTCTATTTATCTTCTGCTATAGCGATAAACTGAAATGTCCAATTCTTTATTCTCGCGTATCATTTTTGTTGAGAATGCTTGAAGTATTGTTACTGATACTCGATCGCACGTGAACATAATTAATTATGTGAAAGTAGTCCATCATCAGGTTGCCTTTCTCCTTTTTCAGATCATTGAATGCCACACGAAAACGAATATTGTTTTTGAGGCAACCTACTGAAATATTACACCAGAAAACAAATATCCATTTTATTTTAGACGCATTCCTCATTTTTAATGTATCTTTTTATTAAGAAATTCAGCAAAAACCTCTCCGTACTTTAATATGCAACTTATCATCAGTATTATACTCCTGCATTCGATCGATTAAGGATTAATTTCTCATCATTTAACAAACAATGCAAATAACAAATTCCATCCGAAATTATTCATCTTTAACTACGTTACTAAAATAATTTTGTTCGTAATATTTATAGCTTAGCAGAAAAACAAATGTATTATTGAAACACTGTTGAAAAACTGTTTAATTCATCAACTGCATTCTATGGGAAGAATTTGAGTTCAGTTCATATATATATTCTTTACTAGAACTTGACAGAAATTTGACATTTCTTTCAATTCGAAAAATTGATGGGGATGAAAATGTTTAAATGAAAAAAAAATTTTTTCCTTTTTTTTCTTTTTTTTTGGGGACTAGTTGAATGAAATATGTTTGTTTCTAATATGCAGTTATTGAAAAAATTAAAATCGGAATGAACTATGATAAAATGCTTTCGAGAATATTTATTTGATTGTTAACGCCTGATGCATAACTTGTCGATTACATTAAAGACACTAAATTATGCTATTGATAATGAAACTTTATTGCTCGAATATTTGAAGTCTTTTGAATTGTGCGTTTTCTGATAAAGTGATTGCACAGCCATGAACTTTAATTTTATAATTATATATGCTTTTGTCGACTTACTTTAGGTCAATTGATAATAAAGATTATACATTATAACTTATTTCTGCTATGTAAATATGAAATACTTATTTGTACCTCTTGCTATGACAAAAATAATTTAATATCTATTTCACCATTATGAAACATCAAATGACTTTTTTTCTGTTTTACGTGTATGAAATTTCAACTAACTGTTTCTCAGAAATTTTTATTTCATTCTCAAAAAAATTTCTGAAAAGAAATTTTAATTTAAATAACATTCCGATATAAACACTTAGCGAAATGCCGAGCATCTGTTAGGTGTGGAAGTTCGCAAAGAATAGACAATATATCGTTGTCAATCGTATATCTGATAAGTTTGCTGATTTATCACACATCTCCAAGTGAGCAAAATACGATACCATCAAATGTGTAAGAAATGAGAAAAAAAAATGCTAATTGACCATTTCAAACAACTTTCTCTGAAAACAATAGCCCGATGGAGCTGTTCGATCTATTGATTCTTCCTATATTTGCAGTTCCATTGCGTCATAACTGACTGTTTGTTCATTTTTGAAAGTTCTAAGCTCATTACAGAAATGAAGCCAAAAACTGAGTAAAATTACTCTTGAAAAATTGATATTATATGATATCAATTTTAGTTTCTCAATAACATCTCCAGACCTTGGTAACATTATTGCCATAAATATTTTCTAATCCCGAATAATTAATTATTTCAAGTAATTTCCACGAAATTCACATATTATTTTCAAACTGAATGGTAGGATTCTGGAAAGATTATTTTGGTAGGAGTCGAGCTCACAAAAAAAAAAAAGAAAAAAAAAGCCATTTCTTTGATGATGTGAATTATGTATTAATTGCAGCAAGACAGTTTATTGCACCATTTTTAATTCGAGAAACTGCATTAAAAATCAATCATGCTTCATTTTTTCGTCATCTGATTCTGATTCCGAAAGTTTTGAAGTGTATGATTTAATCACTGATGCCACAGAGGAAGAATCAGAATCCTACAAACCAGACGTATTTCTATTTAGACAAAAATGATAAAAGAATTGAGTTTCTTTACATATCACACCGGTTCGCTAATTAAATTTCTTAACAACATCATACTATGATTTTTTTGAAATAAATTAATGAATGAAACTTTTTGCTGTGTTTTTTGAGATTTTCTTTACACCTCCATTTTACATGAAATTTCAATTAATGACTACAACATACTGAAAATGTTTCCTCAGAATCATTTCTTCTTTCATTGCTGCTACTATTCAAAAAGTTTACGAGAGATTGCTTCATACGTAATGAGGTGGAACTCAAATATTTACATTCCCGCATTGGACATAAAAATTTGCCCTTACGCTCTAAATAAATGTAATTGAGTTCAAGTTGCTCATAAGTATGAATAAATTCGGATAAGTTTTTTTGTCTACAGTTCTCAGCTCAAAAAGGTTCTCGAAAATAATTGGAGAAAAAACTAAATACTAATTGAAATTTCCAAAGCCAGATTGAACAAAAATTTAATTAGCTATATAAATAAAAATGTAAATGTTCGCTATTGTAAGTGACAAATCTCCGGAAGTTCTCCACCGATCGCTTTCAAATTTTGGCACAACCTTGCATTCGAATAGGCGCGTGTTTCTATATAAACATATTTTTTTTTTTTTTTAACGTGTCAGGCCCATGACAGCTAAAAGTAAGTGAACGGACTGAATTTCTTGACCCCGCCCTGTACCCCTTCCTGAGCAGACAGAACTTATTCATTACGTATTGACTGCGGTTACTTCTTGCAGTGTTTCAAGTTCTTCACTGATTGATTTGAAATTTTTATACAACGTTGCATTCGAGTAGACGCATGTTTTTAAATGTTTTTAAATAGTTTTTAAATAGATAAGGCGCGTAATCCAAATTTATTCGTTTGTTTTTTGCTTTGTGAGGAATATTGTTGCATCACAGAGATGTCAATTCATGATAATTTTGTTCAGGTAATTTATGAATTATCTTTCCAACTTCTAACATTAGGTCATATCTTGGATTGTCTCTTTGTCGTAAATGTTCGTTGTTCATTTTGACACAACATTTCTAATCTGGCTTTATGACAAAATCACTTCAAACGAAATCGATGATGTAATATGCGCTGAAACACTCGATGCCGACATCGATAGGATTTGCATGAAGTTGCGATGAAAATTGCAGTATAGGCAGTCATATACAAGTTAACCGACACTGTTTGGAAGCAGATAAAGTGGTTAAGCGAATTTTTGAATTCATTCGATTTGCTAGGGATACCATTGCACGTGCTGCAATTGAAAATCGACATGCCAGTTATCATGTTGCGAAATATCAGCCAGCCAAAACTTTGCAACAGCACGCGGCTAGCAGTAAAAAAATTACTGAGCAACATCTATGACGTTGCTCACTAATTTTTCAATTTAAGACAATCTTGACTAGACTTTACAAAGATGAAGATGTCTTCATTCCTTGCATTGCTATGATTCCAACGGATATACCATTTCAATTTAAGAGATCACAATGCCCAATTCGATTGGCGTTTGCAATCATCATCAAAAAACTCAGGGCTAATCTTTAAAATTGTGTGATTTAGATCTGGAGACGGATTGCTTCTCACATGGATAATTATATATGGCGTGTTCTAGAATCGGCAAACCAGACAATCGCTATATCTACACAGACAACGGAACAACGAAAAATAGTGTATACTCACAAGCATTGTGAAGTGATTTTTCCCAACATTAGAAACTCAAGTTCGACAACAATTCGAATTCAACAAACAGTTCAATTCCGAGTTTCTACACCGACATAGCGACTTTTTACAACGACACAGATTAATGCAACAATAGCAACAAATCGACAGTCAAGGAATTCTATTCTTCTCTACTCTACAAGTGACAAAGGTAAGAATAATCCAGTAATTAATTTTCTTTAATATTCTCAAATAATTTCGAGAACTATTCGGTGCAATCGTCTTCTCTAATTCATTCAAATAATGCCTCGCAGAAGATCCAACTTAGGTCGTCGTACTCTTAGAACGGAAACATTATGACGAAATAGTAAATCAAATTGAGGAAGAACCGGCATCAGCGAACAACGAAAAGACAAAAAATGGCTCAAATGCGAGCAGAGCAACATGCAACCAGACTTGAGAATGCATGGTTGGTAGCACGTCGATCGTGTTCTGCATCTTCAAATCTGCTTTGTTCTGAAGAATGAATCAACAGGTTGACAGTGCCTGAAAGACATCAACGAGAAACAGGAGATTAGCGTTAAACTGATTCCGGATTCAGCAATCATGCGATTACATCACTTTGTATCCCGGTACAACCCAGCTGATGATTACAGTTTAAACCCTCATGTTCTCATCGACACTAAGACTGAAGTGTATTCTTATTGCACGGCTCTGAAATTTAATGGAGAAACAAAATGGATGTGTTGCGCCATTGGAAAAATTAAACTCCCTCAATTGGAAGAACCACTAGAGTCGTTAAAAACTTTGTTTGCCGGATATACTTAAAATCCAGCGTATTTCCTATCTGTCATAAGGAAAACAACTCCTGCTTCCAAATGACGTCGTTTGGCGCAGAAATCATAACAGGAACAACAGAACAGTTCATGCCAAATTTTAAAGTGGAAGGATAAATTTGTCATAAAGCCTGCTACCTGCTTCCATTACCAGACAGTCAACATAAATTCAACAATCCGACAGTTCATTTGAACAGTATTCTTCTCTATCAGCGACAAAGAAAAGAATAACCCAATGATCAGTTTGCCTGGATATTCTTTGATAATTGTTTGTTACGAAGAATCACTCATCATCAATCAATAAAACTTTTCCCAACAGGATTCATTCTGTTACACAAGACGCAAAAAACTTCATATTTACTGCTGACCTAGTCTAATCATAACAGCAAGAATAAGTCTCCAATCCAACTAAACTACAAATCAAATTACAAATCATCGGTTTTTTTCTCTAACACTAAAAACATGTGCTTTCCCTTTTTTTTCCACTTAACCAGACTGAGCTACATCAACGTATGTATATAAAAACATGCGTGTATTCGAATGCAGCGTTGCATTAAAATTTTTAAAGTAATAGGTAAGGACTTTACGATATTTAAAATTTTAAACTAATATAGATAGTCACGTGTTTAAGAACTTTCGAAGTTTAAGATTTTGAACAAACGAACATTGACATTTTTATTTATATAGACTAGCTGGAGTCGGACATGCGAAACTTGGCCAGCCCCTATAGACTAGCTGGACTCGGACACGCTCCACATCGCTGAGTCCAACCAGTTTATAAATAAAGAAAATAGAAGTTTAATAATTTAAAAACAGTTTAGGACAGTAATAGTCGATTAAATTCGAAAATGTAACTGGCCTATAAGTGAGCATTCATTAAGACACATTCCACATAGAACATGTTGACAAGGAAATATAGTTAATTGATCAGCTAGATAAATGTCACCACACGTTCCGTCGCATTCTTGCATCGTAGGCTGCAGAAATAAACGGCGAGAGATAATTATGCGTTCAAATTTAACTTGCCCAACCTTTATGATTTACTTATTTAATCTTTATGCTATACTGTGTCATATCGTACGAGGCACATCGTAACACTTGATTATTCATTATAGATCAGTTTGCTTGTTAGTAAATCAGTAATCGATAATAGCAATAAATCTGTATATTTCGGGTTTTTGAACTTTTCATCAAATAAATAATCGCATGGCGAAACGAAGCTAGCGAACAATCAAATATTAACCATTGTTGGAAGTTCATAATCACTATCGGAGGATTTTGCATCAATAAAATTCATGAAGACATGAGCATCAGTAGCTGAATGACAACCATTTGCGCAAGGCATGTTTTTGTTATTTTCTGTCATCCTCTAATATGTGAGATGTTTGAGTTTTATCAATTGAAAACATGAATAACATCAAAATTTTATCAGAACTAATATTTTAAATTATTAAAATGGAAAGATTTCTTCAATATCAATCAAAACAATCTCAAATATTTTCGATAAATAAGTAAATGAATGACATCAATTCTTGCAATTTAAGGAATCGTAACAAACAACTGCCCAGACTGAAGAAATGTTGAGAAATGATTGAGAAAACCATCCATTTTATCCGTTTCTAGTATTGCATATTCAAAATTTCCAAAAAAATTTGTTTATTCCTTAGCAAAATGTGCCAATCATAATAAAACATTTATTTTGTAGTTTACTGTTCGATTTTTTAAATGAGATAATCGCCAACTGGCAAGAAGTATTTTCTCAATTAAAACTGGCTAATGGAAATTATTAACAATTTTTGTTCTCTTTTTCATAAAATTTATCAGTAGATTAAGTCAAAAGACAAGGCTTACCAAGCAAGAAAGGGTTTTAGGCTAGCACTTTTTCCAAATGAAGAGTTTCTACCGCTAATATCCTACTGACAACACAAATACTGTAGTGCCGAAAGATTACGCAGTACTATCGGAAGTGATTAATCAAAAAAAAGCACAGAAATATTTCGATACTCTTTCATGCTCGAATGAAGAAATATTACTTTGGCAACATTATAATCGGTATATAAATTACATATTTTGTGAAATTTTTGCATCCACATTTCATTGATAGAGGAGACTAATCGATTATAGAAGAAACAAAGGATAATTAATTGCTGAATTGAGGAAGAGATAGAACAGGAGAAAAATCAGCTCAAATAGAGCTGTGCAAGTTTCAGTTCCTTCACTAGTAGTATAACAATCAGCGGATCGTAGTTATCAGCAGCAGTATGTGAGATCGTTAGCGAGACAACCAAAGAAAGCGACCTGATTGAATCGTATATGATCAAGATCGACGAAATCGAAGAAAAGTTGAACTTTTGTTTTATACTGTAGCTATCAATAAAGTTCTTATGTGCTAAATCTTAATGACCAAAAATTTGACAGAACAAATTTTAATAATGAAATGACTGACCAACAGCAACACTCAGAATATTAGGATAATGTGGCGCTGTTTGCTGATAAAAGTTTGGTGCAATAATACCAAATGAAATTTGAAAATCTTACATGTTGAAATGTGTTTGTTGTACAAAAATGGATATGCCATAAATATTTATCATCTTATTGATAAACATGCATACTCGATTAAACATTTTTTCAAATTATGCTGTGATACTATCAGTTTTATTTATTTTATTGAATGAAATATGAAAGTAAACAAATTCTGGATTCTGTGAAAATAAAAAAAAGTTTTTGGCAAGATTTTAAATAATTTTCATTATTACCAAAATTTCCTTTAAATTGCAATGTGCAATAACATTGCAAGTAATGAGTATTATTAATTTTGATGCAAGAAATAAAAGCGAACGTATCTATATTTTAACGATTTATTTCTCACTTCATGTTTTTTCTAATAACTTTTGTCGATATTTTTCATTTATTTTACATTAAGATAATGATATTAGACAATGAGAATGAGAAATTCAAAGGTCTGTAACAAAAAAAAAACAAAAAATCATTATTATTCTGTAACAAAAAAAGAATTATTATTATTATATTAACTTCGAACGAAAAAAGTTGTAAGTATTAGATAATTCGAGCTTGTTATTTCATATTAAAATACATTGCTACATTAAAACCATTTTAATGTGCATTTCTTACGTTGTATTTCTTTTACTAATGAATTATTATTTGCTATTATTTCTGGGTTATTTTAGATAAAGGAAATGATATGAGACAAAAATAAATATAAAAAATTTGTTTCAATTGGAAATGAATCGAAAACTAACGAAATCAATAGTGAAATTAACAACATTTGATCCAAAAACTCTTGACAAATGTAATGGTAATGAAAACTGAAGAAGTTTGAAGAAATGGAGCTCATCTCGGAATTTGACAATGACCATCTAAGAGCAGTGCGAAAAAAAAAATCTTAAAACTATTTGCAAATTACGCAACAACTTAATGTTATCCGTTTTACGATTATTTCACACTTGAAGCAAATTGGAAGAATGAAAAAAATCAGAAGTGGATTCAACTTTAGCTGATCAATAATCAAAACATAGTCGTTTTGAAGTATTACCTTATTTTATTCAACACAACTACAACGAATTATTTTCTGATCGAACAGTAATGCGCAATAAAAAATAATTTGTGTACTATAGTAACACGATATCTCAATGGTTGGATGGAGAAACTTCAAGCACTTATCCGGCAAACCTTGAAGAGGAAATAGTTTCGGTTAATGTTTAATGATTCGATAACACAGGTTTCTGAATCCCTGCGAATCCATTACATTTCAGGAGGCATCATGAATACCGTAATTTTGTGATATCCGTGAAAATGAATTCTTCTGCGAGGTTCTTTTATTATTTGTTCATTTTTACGAATCTCTATTTTTGTTACAACATTAATTCGACTGTTAGATTTCGAATAATATTTGATTAACTTCCATTGCTTTCTATGGCAATATAAATAAGTCATTCTAAATTCATAAAGAGGGAAACGCTCACATATGAAGAAATCACTAATAATTTCAAAAATGGCAAATTCTTTGCTGTCTAAAAAGTTCTTCGTTGTGTTGAAGCTTTATTCTTTCCGTCTTCCTGCTTATTTGTCGCTGTTATGCTTTGGTTACAACCAGTGCTTCTGAATCTAAGCAAATATAAGTTACAATAGTATACCCGAAGACTAACTCTTGCCTTCATCCGAGACACCACCTGTTTCTGATTATTCCATTTAAGAGGATTTATCTGCACACTTCATTCACTATTAATTTATCTATAAAAAAATGGGGAAGAAATGTATCATGAGGAGAAAACTACAACACTTGCAATAAAAGAAGTGACAAGAATAAATTGTGAAAAACCAGATTACAATCCTTTTCATTTATTTCAGCAGAAATATTTCCATCCATCCGTGAAACATGCTTTCATCATGTGCACACTTATTTTTGTCTTTCTACTTAGTGTATTTCGATAATATACAAGCATAATAGCTTATCATGAAACACCAAAAAATTATTAATTTGTTGATTTAATCTTGGCTCAGATACTTGGATATCGTTCCAACTTTTCACATTGTCTAACAAAAATTTCTTCTTCCTAGGCCACATCGGAATTATATTATCAAGTTTCTCTGCCTAATGCAATACTATTTTGTGGATTTCTTCAGCTTTGTTGAATGTTAATAATGTTCCGCGACGGATGATTGAGAATAGGCTATAGAAGTTATCAAATGTCCTTTGAGTGCCCTTTGAATTCACAAGAAAAGCAATTTCAAAAGGAAGAGAAGAAACTACTTACCTGATATTGCTCTAAAAATCTTTCTCCTAATAGCATTTCATTCCTCTTTCCTATCAATTCATTCTGCTATCTCTTTCCGAATGTCATTTTTAAATTTCTGCATATTATCATACTTGAGAGTTTATGTCACCAAATTTGTTGGCTCCTCACTTTCACACTGGATGTTTCCACGCTCTAATCAACAGTCATACCTAATCCGTGCTTTCCAGTCCGTCCATCCCCTTCAAGACGTTTGATGCTTCCGGAACGATTCAGAGCACCCCTTTCATGGCTTCATCTTATCCATCTTCCCATGCATTCCTCATTTATGTGACATCAAGAACCACTATCTTCATGAATTCTCCAATCTCCAGAAAATGATTTCCCCGTTAGTTCACCAAATTATACATAAAAAGTATTTCACTCATCCACTTCTATTAGTTCCGCTGTTTTCACCATTACTATCGTTGTTGATATCTTATTACTTCATTCATCGGTTTTTTTGCTGGCAAACTCAGCTTATTCGCTTGGTTCTCCCAATTTCTCCGGCCAGGTTATTATTGGCAAGATTGTTCCTCAACAAAACTACTTTCTTTGCACATATCGGATAGCAAAACCTCAACATCACTGCCATTACTTTAACAACAATTTCATTTTTTATTTTATGAATTTCCAGGAAAAATAGTCATTTATCAGATGGCAAGTTTTAAGAATTTGAAAAAATTCATGCAAACGTTTGAAATTATTAAAACCAAGACGTTCCCATCCCACGCGGATTATGTAAATGATTCTTTCGCTCTACAAGAACATTTGATTCTAGGTCATTCTATTCTCCTTCATAATTAAAAGATCATTTTATTCTTTATTGATAAACTATGTTTATTGATTAATAATGTGTGTTTAATAATTTTAATCTTAATTATTTAACCGATAATCTCAATTATTAATGTAATTGAAATTATCGACTTCATTACTGAGATATGATGTTGCTTTCTGATCGTTTAGACCGATCAAGTTCCTTGTTTAATCTTTATTGTTGCAAATCCATAGAAACTGGTGAATTCTTCCTTTGGTCAAAAAATTTCTGAGTGGAAAAGCATACTTGTTGACATTTCTATGATGTAAGCATTCTTGAGTGCAAATAACGAGATCTTAATGAAAAGTATTGATCATGATTGAACTATTTTCTGTCCTTGACTATAATATTTGATCATCAAATGATCAGCGAAATATTAAGATAAACTTTTGTTTCCAACTTTCTAATTTATTCAAATTGCTGAATGAATTTATGCAAAACTCATGATATTTGTTCATTTTTCAAACTATACTACCTTTCGATGAATATAATCATGTTAGATCATGTTAATAATTGCATTAATTGTGACTGATTTCATTTTTGCTATCATTTAAACTGTGATGTTGAAGTTATTTCTCTTCAGGTTATCAACAATTTGCTTATTTGTAAATCTTTATTAGAGATATAGTATCAGAGAAGAGATGCTCACTACTCCATTAGAAGTTGGCAGTTGTTGATTTGTTTCACTTTTAAATCTTGTATGATAACTAATGTGACTGATAGATTCCAGTAAAGTAAGATGTAATTAAATTCTTTGATAAAATTCATTTTAAATTTTGATTCTTTACGAAATATTCGCAGTAATAGAAGGTACACATCATAATCCCGTACAACAAGATTAGCTCCTCGATAGATAAGAATAACCGGTTTATGATAAAGCTTTAGCACGAACAATCGAAATACTAAGGTGCCAAATGCAAGTGTAAATAATTGAGAAAACATTAAAAATGAATAATGAGAATTTTGAATGTCAAACAGAATAAACTGAAGCTTTAATTGAAAAAATTAATCAATTTTTTGTTTGCTAAATAGAGAAATTGCAGATTGGATGCAAATTATCTTGCAATGCGATACTATCACTATGAAATATTTATGATTTGCTTGGCAGATTGGTTACAAATAGAATATAATAAAATCAAAAACATAATCACTCGCATAGCAGCAAATATGTATTAAATTAATCATCATGTTAATTAACCGTTCCAACGTCAATGTAGGTACTGTTTTATTCCATTATATTCATCTAAAAAATTATGCCTCTGATTTTGACAGATTAAAATTTTCATAACATAATTTCAATTTCATTCTTGAAAATACAGCGCTTTCTCTTAAAGTGTTTAGAATAGTATTATTTAGCACTTTTGAGCACTCACATATCCACGTATCCAGTTGCAATCTTTTCTGGATAAAATAAAATTCTGAAATTTCCAAAGCTGTCATAAAAAACTATTCAAAATATATGAATAAAACGTACATGCTTTATATAAGAATACCATTCGTAACGCTTTTCATTTTAAAAGCAATTAAAATTGAATTTATTTGTATGGAAACAAAAGCAAAAAAACAAAAGTAGAGATAAGAATTAAATATCTTATACTATGAAAGGAGAAAAAAAGATATTGGAACAATATAATTTTGATGATAGAGAAAATTAAAGTAACTAACGCTAATGACCTTTATTTCTTTTAATTATATTTTTTTCTCCTTTTATATACACAGACATTTGAGGATGCAAATTTAGCTTTTCATCTTGATTTTTGTTTTCTGTTTTTATTTTCATATAGCTCCAAATTTTAAAATAAAAAGCATCATCAAATGCATTCCTATATGAATAAATTATATCTTATCTTTTGCATATTTTTTAAAATAATTTCAGGAATCTTAAAATTTTTATTCTTCGATTTTGATGAGCAGCTGAAATTTCCTGCCATTTTATTATTATCAGTATGTATAAAAAATTAATTAGTATTAATTAGATAAAGACAGATATGAGTGAATGAACGCTATTTTTGTTGGGGAAAAAAATCTGATCGATTTGTGATTTGGACTGTAATTCGCTGGATTAGAAATTGCTTCTTGCTGTTATAACTCCGCTAGGTCAGCAATAGTCTTTCTTGGGTTTATATGATATTATGCACAATATCGCGCTTATACAACAGTAAGAAGTAAATGAACAATACACGGTAAATATA
>JAOVVO010000453.1:0-67994 GCA_028564675.1 Onchocerca lupi
TTTTTTCTGATCTCACTCTATTTATGCATTCTTCATTTTCTTCCACAAAGTTTTTTATTTAACAATAAATTGGTGATTAAATGGCTGGCCGTCTTTTTATCTTCTGATATATGGATGATCGGAAAAACAATGCAGTGACATAGATTATATAAGGAATATAGATATAAGCAAGTATAGAAAAATGATATAAATATAGCAAAATTAAGTATGGAAAATGAACTTAAAATATTAAGTTTGAAAAAAAGGCAAATTTGAAGTTATCGCACAGCATTCATTCACAGAATTTCCGTTAACTTTCAAGGTTACCACTTTTTTTTTCAGCTGTTTCCATCGACTATATTTGCTCCTCAATTTTGTTTGAAAAAAAAATTCTTTTTCTAAAAAAAAAGAAGTTAAAAAGCGAAGTTTTTTTTCCTTCCTGTCCTCGTTTTTTTAAAGAATGAAAGTGTAATTTTAAGGCATACAGCAATGAAGCATTAATTTTTTTTTTTTACTGCAGTTTTTATTATGATAAGTTTTTTTCAGTCAAAAAAAAATTCATTCAATAATGAATTTGCATTCGTTGGCTTCCAATGCATATGCTATCAGATTCCAAATTAATTGAACTCGAAAAAAAAGCGAAAACTTTGCACCTACCATTTTAACTTCATTGTGTCTTTGTAATTAATTTACAATAATTCAATGGGAAGTAACATTTGCACATTATTGAAAGAGCACTTAGAGAGAATATTCATTATAAATGGCTCATCATAGCAAAAAATGGAATCAAAAGGAAATGCAAAAATTCAATAAAGCGCATCCGATTGTAGTGGAGTAAAACGGGTTCGGATGCATGATTTTTGTAAAGGTCAAGATCAAAATCTAATATATAAAGTAGGCGAGTTGGAAAATTCATTATCAGCAGGCCGATTGGTACCCGTTCCACTCAACTGATACCAAGTCGTTATTTAATTTAAGGACGCATTATTGAGGACCATCTAATCTGAACTTCCTTATCCCTCTCGAAACAATATTAAATAAGTTTTAAAGAAAAAAAGTAAATATTTTCCTTTTTAATTATATTTTTCTTATAAGTCATGGCTGATCGCTAATTTTTTTATTTACATCAATAATTTCAGTTCTATTCAGTCGAAATATAAGTAATATAGTATACCTGAGATTTTATATAATTTCAAATCAATATGTGAATTGGGTCGTAATTCAGAAACAAACATCGATGCAAAATACAAAAAACATTTAATATTTCAGTATAAATCTTAGTATTTTTTAGTTTGCTTTTCATTTTTCTTACTACAGTGCGACGAACCTAAAATACTCAATATCTAAATTATAAAAATAAAACGAATTGATTATTTTCTACACTTGGCAAATACGTAGAAAATAATTTACATTCTTTTACTTCATTTAATCTCACAAACTTTTGTTATTGAATTAATTTCCTTCTGAGTATATTTACCCGATAGAGACATTTTTTATCAGTTGGAAAACATTGAAATATTTTCTTACAATATCATTCTGATGGATTCGTATGGATGATTAGCACTACTAATAATTGTGTTCTATCACTGCATATGATGACATTTTTCAACCTTTACCTCACAAAATGATCGATTAAAAAAGTCTCTCAAATGCAATTCAGATTAACTTCGCCAACATTTCAGAATAATGAGATTCAAATGGATTATATTATTGCTGTCACTGATGATACCAGTAATGACAGCTAACTTCGATATTTTAACGAGAAATAGTGATTCCGAAATTACTGTCGACAAACAAGAAGTCTCATTTAGAAGTCATCGGTTTAGACGGTCTAGAGGATTTCCTGGTGTTCCTTGGAGGATATCTCCTGAACATTGTTGGTCCTGTAATGAAGGAACAGGGCGGAAAGAAATGTTCAAGAACTGGTGGTTGCATGTTAGTTCATTCTCCATATATTTCACCTATTTTTAGACTTCAAATTTTACTTTTTAAAATATTCAGAAAAGACAAAGAAAGAGTTTTGTCAGCAATTTTCATCAACAATCCAATTAATATTCTTGCAAAAATTATGAAAACTAAGAGGATTTAATGTCAAAAAATATTATAACTTTATGGCATTAAATTAACCCATTTTTTTGAGCTAGTACATATATGTTTATCATAAGATAAGAATAAAAATGATATCAATATTAGCAAAAAAGGGAAAAAAGTAAAAAAAAAATGAAGAAATTTAAAAATGAAGCATTGCTAAAAATGAAAAAAGTATTTAACTGAAATAACAAAACGAAAAATTTCAGATACCGTGGCTGTTGCCGATTTCAATGTCGTGGATAAAAGCGATGCTCTTTTGAAATTCAGCAAAAATTATCATTAACAATTACAATATTTCAATTATTTATCAATGAAATTGAAATATCGCGAAATTATTTTAAGAATATAAATTTTAATTTTTTGTTTTTTTTTTACAAATATCTTACTTACGGAATACAATAAACCTGATTTGATCTGCCAACAACATAAAAACAAATAATATATAAATAAACATAAATGCAAGCATTCACTTATAGCTTTCAAAATTTCGCAAGAATTATTGATCTTCCAACTGTTCATTTTTTGAAAATTGAAGAAACTGTATGAAATATCCGTTGCAAGAAAAATAACTGTTGGAGAAATAAATGAAATTTGAAAAGTAATCGTTAATAGATTATTTCATGCTAAGTTACGAAAAAAAATTGTTACAACAGAAAATCAAAGAAATTACGAACGAAAAAACTTTTGCTTCAAATTCCAATTTTTTTCTTTTATAACATTATTTCTTCTTCCTTTCTTTTCTATGTCATGCATTCTTCTGAAATATTTTTAACAGGCAATGATCCATCAGTACTATAGCTTGATTTCTATCGAACTAATAAAGTATGATTGTCTAAATTGTTTGATTCTTAATATACTGTTGCAGTATTCTGCCATATTTAAATTTTAAATTTTGCATTAGACTTACTTAATTTAAAATAAAACGGTTTTCTGAAACTTCTGTTTTCTGTAACTTTTCAAAATAGGAACAATTAAACAATGTAAAATTCAACTCGATTTTTTCTTTTTGCTGAAATTAAATTACTCGAAGTTTTGAATGAAGAAATGACACAATTCGGGAAGAGGCAGGATATAGGGTGTAGTCTATTTGTTTCAAGTAAATACTGGTGTAATGTCACGATATCACGCTATGATCAGACGAAATTTCATATTGTATTGGTTGTAAAAAACAAAATTTTTGCTAGATTAAGAAAGCTTAAATAAAATTTAGCAATTTAAAATTGGATGATTATCTGTTACTATTTTTTTGTGACGAATAAATCAAAACTACTCAGTTATGAATTAAAAGTTTTGCCATAATTAAAAATTAACAACTGATTGAAAAATTATAAATGTTTAGACAAAATTTGCGCCATCTGCTGATAAGAAAAGATATCATCTTGCAATAGATAATATAATTTTTATTCTTTTGTTTATATTCTACTACATTTTTTTGAAATTAATTCTATTTTTGCATCAAAGAATGCAGCAAGTAAGTGAGTTTTGGGGATTTGATATCTTTATTTGATTACAATTTTAATTTGCAAAATATATATTGCTTTTAGGTTTAAGCAAAAGTCAACTTTTTTCCTATATTGCTTAAACTTACCTGAAAATTATTTATCTACTCAGTTTTTTTTTTGATAAGAATAAATATGTTATTATAACTAAATCGATAACTTTGACAAATGAAAGACTAAAGTGTGATTTAGCAGCCTGCAGCAATAAAATGTTAATTTTTTATTGATGATATAAAAAATTCATTAAACATTAGTTTATATTCATTGATCTTTAATTTTTATGCTATTGATTCTCTGAACTGATTAAATTAAATTTTAAATAATTCGTTCCAAAAACAAGAAAACCACCTTGCACTTTTCATTTTCGTTTCGCTTATTTTTCGCATTATTGTAGTTAATTCGTTAAATCAACGAAAAGCTACTGTAATGGAACAAAACAGGTTCGAATAGAAGGTCAAGATAAAAACCTAATATATAAAACAATCGAGCTGAAAAATTCTTCATTAGCGGGCCGGTTTGCACCCATTCTACTCATTTGAAATCAACTCATTCTATGAATTTAAGGACCTATCATCGAAGATCACTCTCAATCAAACTACTATCATAAATGTTTTATGTTGATTCTCATTCACGCAAACAAAACCTAATATCTCTATCTTCGATGATTAATCTTTTTGGAAATTATTTGGAAACGCGTAATCCTTCACATTGTCCTTTAGGTGATCACCTAGCGAATCATGCAGTGGAAAATCTACTATATTAGAGAATTTACTTGATATGTCAACTGATTTGTTAGATTTAGAACGTCGTGAGACAGATCGCTTTATAATGGATGCTAATTGGCAACATGATTTTCAGCATTACATGTTTAAAGGATGAAAGTTTTGATTGGAAATCTTGCAATTACTAATTGTTTAAAAATTTTCGCAAAATTTTTTCCTTTTTTCTCAATATGAAAATTTACTTTTTGAACGAAATTTTATTTTAAAATGTTGAAGCAAGTAAGAAGGAAGCATTTCTGTTGTATTTCAAAAGACGAATGATATTTAAAAGAATTTTCTCAATAATTATCCGTTTACTGTTGCTGATCCATTAAATCTAACAGATAGATGTTTCATGTAGATACATATCTCAATAAATATTAAATATGAATACCTTTAATATAAATCATTCATTAATATCTTCTGCTAGTATAAATAGACGTGATTTTTAAATTCTAAGAATTATCTGTTTTCTAGAGTTATTTAACACCTATTTCTTATCACTTTGGAAACTTCGCACCTTTTTTCCTGTACGATTTTTGTCGGAATATTCACGCACGCAAATCACGTAAAGAAGATACATAAATTTTCCATTTAAAAAAAATAAATCACTTCTGATAGTTAATTTTCTTTAATACATCAATATATTTTGAATACTATTCAGTAAACATATAAATGATGAATAATATTAGCTGAAATATTATATAATTCCAAATCAAAATATCAATATGTTGTGATACAGAAATATCAATATATGCAAAATACGTGAAACATTCGTTGATATTTTAATGTACGCATGCTCTAAGCTTCAGTTTATACTTCATTTGATTAACAAATATTCATTTCCTTTCTCATACTATATGAATGCAAATCTAAAATGATTAATAATTTAATTTAAAAAAAATTGAAACGAATGGATTAATTCGCAATTTTGCAAAATGCACAGAAGATAATGTAGAAAACCGGTTTTTTTATATTTTATTTGATCTCAAAAACTTTTGTTAATAAATCAATTTTTTTTTTCTGTTGAGTATATCCAACCAACAATGATCGCAGGCAGCATTTTCGCGAAAAAACGAATATTCAAATTGCTCGAAAAAGCAAGTTAGAAAATATTTTCCCATATGGATTCGCGTGATTAGCACTAATAATGACATCCATTGTTTCATACGATAATTTTTCTGAAGCTTCTAGCTAGCAAAGTAATGATTAAAAGAAATTCTCAGATTATGATTCAGGACAGCTTTACAAATTTCAGGATAATGAGATTGAAGTGGATTGCATTATCGTTATTGTTGATGGTACCAGTAATGATAGCTGGCATCGAAACTTCAATGGGAAATGATAATCCCGCAAGTACTGCTCAAAAACAGCATTTTCTCGGAATTCATCGGTTCAAACGACTTGTTTATGATGTTTTTATAGATACATCAGGCTCAGGCATGGGTTGTCCGCTTCATTGTCCACTTACAGCAACAGGAATAACGAAAGAAACAAACTCCTGGTTGCATGTTAGTGCATTTTCCATATATTTCACCCATTTTTTTAAATGCAAATTTTATTTTTTAAAATACCCAAAAAAAGACAACAAAAGAATTTTGTCAGCAATTTTCATTAAAAATCTAATTAACATTTCCATAAAAATTACGAAAAGGATTTAATGCTAAAAAATATTATGGCATTAAGCTAACTTACTATCTTACTACTGCTATATATACATATATTCATAAATGAAAGTAATAGTAGTGATAATCAAAAAAACAAAAAAAAAAAGGAAAAAGATGAAAAAACTAAATGATGAGGGAGTGCTAAAAATGATAAAACAACTAATTGTTATAAGAAAACGGCAAACATTAACTTCAGACATTGTTGTTGCTGCTGCTACCGATATCAGTGTCATGGATGAAGGCGATGCTTTTTTGAATTTTCCACGAAATTATCATTAATAATTGCAATGTTTCATTCTTTTATCACACTGAAAAAATGAAACTAAAATAAGCGAAAATACTTCAAATTTTTTCCTTTTGCTTCCATCCAAATAGTTCACTTATATAATGCAATAACTCTATTTGATACGTCAATAAATAAAAGTACAACAATATACAAATATACATACAAATAAACATAAACGCAGATATATCTAAAATTGTTTATAGCTTTCAAAATTCTCCAAGAATTGTTCATTTTCCAACTGTTCATTTTTTAAAATTAAAAGAACGATATGAAAAATCCGCTGCAAAAAAAATGAATATTAGAGAAATAAATGAAATTTTAGAGGTATTTGTTAATTGATTATTGCTAAGTTTGTGTCAGCATCATCAGAAAGCGATACAGTAAACTAAATGCAAAAAAAAATTGTATAAAAAGAAAATCAAAAAAATTATAAACGAAAAAACTTTTACTTCAAATTCCATTTTTCCTTTTCTTTTATGACGTTCCTTCTTTTTCCATTCTTTTTTATGCCATGCATACTTCTGAAGTATTTTCAACAAACAATAATCCATCGTTACTATAGTTTGATTTGTGTTGAAACTATTATAGTATGATTATCTAAATTGTTTCATTCTTAGTATATCTGATCCTATTGCAATATTCTGCCAATCTAATTTTTTAATTTTATTGCGGACTTAATTTAAAAAAAAAAAAAAAAAGCGTCTTTTCTTCGATTTTCTGAAATTTTTGTTTTCTGTAACTTTTTCAGAAATAGGAACAATTAAATAGTTTAAAGTTTAATGCAATTTTTTTTTTTTTTTTTTTGCTGAAAATAAATCGTTTTGGATAGAGTAATGATATAATTCAGAAAGAAGCAGGATATTGGTGTAGTCCATTCGATTCGAGTAAACACTAATGTAATTTCACCCAATTATTATCAGACGAAATCTTACATTTGTATTAATTGTAAAGAACGAGTTTTTTGAGAGTGAAGTAAACTTAAATAAAATTAAGTAACTTAAAATTGAATGATTATCTGTCGGCTTATTCTTAATGAATCAATCAAAACTATTCATTTGTTAATTAAAGATTTATCGCAATTAAAAATTAGCAACCGATTAAAAAATTATACAAGTAAATAAAGAGGAAACTAAAAAAAATGAAATAAAGAAATATTATTAAAAAATTTCTTAGTAGAATTGAACTGTTTAGACATTACGCCATCTGTTGATGAGAAAAAGAAATCATCTTGCAATAAATGATGAATATAATTTTTATTCTTTTGCTTATACTTTACTACATTTTTTTAGCATAAAGTTAATTATATTTTCGATATAAAAACATGCAGAAACTAAGCGAGTTTTGAGAATTTGATATCTTTATTTAATTGCAAATTTAATGGCGAAATATATATTTTATAGGTTAATGCCAACTTTTTTCCTCATTTTGCTTAAGATTACCTGGAAATTTTTTGTTTATTCAATTTTTTTGGTAAGATAAGTATGTCACAATGATTAATTTGATAACTTTGGCAAATGGATTTTATAAATACATTAAGCTGAACTAATCTAAATAAAAGTTTAATTTTTGTTTCAATAGTGATGTTATTTTTTCTAATTTATTATTTTCTTTAAATCACTCCTGAACAGTAAAAAATTATGAAAAAGTCTGAAATAGTTATGTGATAGCACACTACGAATTAATAAATAGACTAATGCAGTTATTTGAAAAATTGCAGTTTAACCAATTATTTTCAAATTTAAAAAGCTTTAAATGCTCATTAAAGACACAAGCGAATAGTAGTTTAATTTATTTCTGTAATATTCAATCAAAATCTGCAAATTCCTTTTGGTTAAGTAAGCACGTAAATACGAAAAGAAAATAAAATAAAGAAACCTGAAAAATTTCTCAACCAAAGAAATACACAGTCCTATCTTTTCATAAAGGAAACCGAATCTCAATTACTGCTTGAATCCGAATCAGTTATCTGCACAAACATAAATCAAACTTATTACTCTGAATTATAAATGTAATAATTCAAAACTTCAATTACAACAAACATGAAAAGTTAAATGAGGAATTTTCAATTTCGATTACAACATATTATGACTTCATAAAACTTTTTCTATTTTTTCTTTTTTTTTTTTCGCACTCAGAAATTTTTCAACATATGTCAAATAACTATACATTATAAAGTTAACTAATAAATACACATATTTACACATAAATTACTCATAATGTAATTTATTCATTAATTTATTTCTAAACCTTACGGATCCTTTCATTTTTCCACATTACTCATTCTTTTAGATTCTTTCGCATCATTAGTATATAATTAAGACATCTGAAAAAAAGTTCTTTACTTGCAATTCGAAACAAATGGAATTATTACTGATGACACAATAAAAAGTTGTGGAAATAAGAATTAGAAGATAAATTAAAACATTATTTCAAAATGTGATTCTTTCCTTATTTACAACAAAATTATAATGGTTCTAGTAAAACATGGTGATGAGATCTCACTTGCATTTGTCATTCTTTAAATTTTATATCGTGACGTAAGAAATCATTTTTTTACATAGTGATTGTTAAAAGCCATTTAAATCATGATTTTTTCTGAAAATTCATTCATTTACGTGATTCTTTAGAAATGAAAAGAAAACGGATAAGAATCATTAATTTTGCGAATCGTCCAACACAATATTAAATGGTCGTAATAAAAAGAGCAAGAAGGAATAACTTGAAATATTTCATCATGGCAAACATCCCTACAAAATTTTTTGCTTCTGAAACTGACTATGGAAAGGAAAAAACCATAAATGATAAGTAAACAATGAACAGAGAATATTCTTAACTTCTTCATCATTCATCTCTATTAAACGAAGCGGTCTTGTGAAACAAATTATTTCAATTAGCAAGCTATTTCATTTCTTTGTGATGAAATGTTCAATCTCACATTATAATTAAGCAAAGATCTTTCCTCAACTGCCTTTTATCAAAACAGCAATATTTACAACTTTTAATTCCAGTATAAAAATATCTAATTGAAGATTTATTAATACTTTATTTTAATCCCTTGAATTAAGGATCTAAATAATAATATAATTCATACAATCTTTCTAAAATAATAATGGAAGGGTAATGTTGAATCGTAGCTTTTTACCGGGATCATGATATTTCTGAAAGATCAAATTTTCAGTCAGCGATCAGTTTTGAATCAAAATTACTGAAAACTATCCATCAATTCATCACATCATTCTTCTCTCAACCTTCCTGTCATGAGATTGTCAACAATACGCCCGGTACAGATGCTATTATCAATTTGTTAATACGATCGGTCGCATGATCAATCTATCAATATCATTTATTCTGCACAACCGAAAAAATCATCTTTTGAAGTAAATTGAAGTGGTTAAGAACATTTTAAATTTCGATTGGCTTATTGCCCATCACTTTCATGATTCAAGAATACAGACTGCATTGTACATATAATGAAATGCAAATAAATTTAGAAGCACAATATATACTTAATATAAAAACATTAGTACTGATTTTCGAAAAAAGAAAATCAATACATATATTTTATATTCTTTTTTCAAAAAAAGTCTTCTAATTTTTTATTATGAAATTATGTAATCAATTTCATAAAGAAAAGTTGATCAACAAGACTAACAAATATTTTGGAAAATTCAGAACTTGTATGAATTTTTCTTCGATGCTATTTCGCAGGTGTAATTTGGCCTCATGGAAACTTCTCATCTGAAACAAGTTGAGTAATTTTTGATTGATTGCCCACTAGTTGTTTTCTTCGCCCGTTTTGAAATAAATAAAACAAAACTTTTGATTTATTCCATTTTGTCCTATACTAATAAAACAATCGTTTTGAATTATGCATACTATTAACTCGTTCTTCATTCGTTTCAATATTTGGTACACCATCTCCAGAAAATTTAAGACGAAAAGAAAAGTTTTAATGTTTAAATAATTTTATGATAAATGATTTGATTGATAAAATTGCGACAATTTTATGATTAATACCGATTGAAAAATATCGCCTGACAACACAGCAATATACAGAATTTTAAAGAAACGATTTCAGACATGAAGGAAAAGAAAAAAAAAGGATTTAAAATGTAACAACTAAAAAACAAGAAAAAATTGATTTATAGGTCGCATATGCCAATGACATGATGTAAAGTGGGATATTTATGATGTAGTTTATGATATTGATATGATAAATAATGCAACATTCAATGATGTAGAGATCGATATCAATTGATACTTATAATATTTCATTTAAATTTTTGCTGTAACAAATGCTTAAAATTGAGGATAGTTATGGAACAAATGCAACATACATTTTTTATCCAATCTCATCCAAATTACTTCTAATATTTCACTGATCAGTTGAAAAAAAACATCATAAAAATTTAAAAGCTTAAATAGACTATAAAATAATGTCACGTTGATTGATTGTACCTATCACAATCAGTCAATGTTGCAATATTATTTAAAAAAGACCTCCACTGTGCACAAAATTTTCTTTGTAATTTGAAAGACTCAAAACAATATAAAAAATTCTTTCATCTAACTTATCAATCAATCATTTTACAGTAATTATGAACAGTTTGACTAGTTTCATTTTGTACAAACAACAAGACAATTTTTTTTTCACACTCGATACTAGTTGACAATATTCACTTGTTGTAAAAGTTTCTCGCTGATTGGTATGGATGAGTAGGTTTTATTGGTTCTCGGTGTTAAAAATAGAAAATTATCTGAAAATTAACACAGTAATAGAATTAATAGCTAGATTTTTCGATATTATTCTCTCTTGAAAACTGTTCCTCGGATCTTTTTTGAGCGGTCTGCTCTATCTGGTCGTACTACTCGTTCTGATCGTTTTGTTGGCATTGATAATTATTCGTGATTCTTTCTATAGTCCAAATGCATGATTTTAATTCTTTATATACTCGTAGTTTGTTTCTTATAGTCAATTTCACTGAATTTACACGGATGAATGTCGTTGTTATATGGCCAACAATTATAGTAACATTTTGTACTTTTGTAGACTGTCCGTAAATATTTAACTTGCTTTCCCTATAATTTTGTTGCAAAATGTATGCTAACTTTTTTAAATGAAAGTGAAACAATTGAACTGTCGATTTCTTTTGTTTATTTGATTTTAGCATTTAAATATAATTTAAAGTCACATTTTCATAAAATTATTGAAAAAATATTGCCGAAAAATCATATATGTAAGGTAAATTGCACAATTTGTAAAGCTAGCTTAATATAAAAATATCAGAGCTTTCGGATTGTAGATTAAATTAAAGTGTAATTTTGATATGATAAACAAGCTGATTTGTTGACAAGAGAAAAGAGCCCTAAAATAGTACAAACTAATGATAAATGATACGCAAAGCTTCAACCTGCGTTCGATAAGGTATGAGTTTGAATAGAATGTCGAACAAGCGAACATTCAGCCTGTTAGATCCCCGTTAAATTAGTTAGTGTATAACTTTGCGATAAAAATTGGAAATTGAAATGTTTACGAAATTTTTACAAAATAAAAACTCTTGTAAAGTAATATTGGACTATTAAATGTTTATAATGTGCTTAGTTGACTTCGAGTAATATGAATGCCATTCTTCATCTGTATTTCAAGATATCTCAGGCTCATCTAGTTGCTGGTTGTTTCAATTCAGTATAGTGAATTCAGTCGAGAAAGTAAACGAAAAGCATGCTATAATTACGAATTTGTTTTGGTATTTCTGCATTAAATTCAAACTAAGCGTTGAAATCCAAATAGAGCACAAATTTATTGCTCATTTTTTTATAAAAAGTTTTGAATAGAAAACTTTTGAAAAAAAACTTTGAATAAGCAACTCAATAAATTTCAGAAATTGTACGGAAAAAATTAAAATTTATTAATATCTCGTAACTAAGACAACAGAATATTGCATTATTATTTGAAAATTGAAAATGGATATTCTTTTTAATATTCATTTTCATTTTTCAAACAGAATATTCATTTTCCTTTTTTTTATAATCGTGATCTAATCAAATTCACCTCAATACCAAGATTTCAATAAATGTAAAGATATAATTTGTATTTTAATTTAACAAAAACAGCTTGCATTGTTCAGCAACATTTTTCGCATTATTTATAAGTTATTTTCATGAACATATTGTTTCCCAGTAATATACTCCAATCAAGAATATTATTTCTAAAACTTTTGATCAAATATTTCACTCATCAATTTGTTTTTTCGGTGAAGAAATTATGGCATTCCATCAAAAATCCAATCGTTTTTTGGTCCATCAAAACAAAATTATAATTTAGTGATACTATAATAAAAGAAACGGCAGCATCTTTGAAAAGTAAAAAACAAAGAAATTCATGCCTTTATTTTTCCCTCAATTTCAAATTTTTTTGAATTTATTTTAAAATCAAATGCGAATTTTTATTTAGTCACAACGCACTGTAATTATCATTGAGATTAGGAAATTAAGATATATATGAGTACTATAATAATTGTCAATTTGAAGTCAAAAAATTAATGTTAATGTTATATGATGAATAATGTTGCTGCTAAGCATTAGCACATGAAATTCTAATTTTTTAAGTTAAACATAGTGATTTTTAATTATTTCCTTTTTTTCTCTTGAAGCTATAGGTGTAGTAATGATTGCTGAAAAAATTTCAGCACTAACCATCATTCGTTGGTAAAATAATCAAAGATTCGAAGTTTCTTCTCAAGCTTAACTCTTTTAAAATCGATAATAAGAGATTTTTTTTTATGAATCTGAATCATAATCGTAAAGTTGAAAAAAAAAAAACAAATTTACATTTACTTATATCTCACATTTAATCCATATTCTGCTTATATGATTATCTAACTGGTATTTTCAAATCATGCTTCTGATCTTTTCTTAAAAAAATTAATAAATCTATTTCAATAAAATGCATGGAAAGTTGAACATCGACTTAGAGATTTACTTTGCTCTAAAATAAACCAACCAAGTTGAAATTATCCATGGATGGAAAACTAATCAATACAATAAACATGCAAAAATTTTTGAAAAACATGGTTTAAAGGCTAATTGTTTGCTAATATAATATGATTAATATTGCATGAATATATGGAAATGAAATACAGAAATGATATAAATCAGTTTCCCTCACAAAAAGTTTAATATTATGTTCCATATACAAAACAATAGTTGTTTTGATTATTTATATCATTTAATTTAGAAGTAAAATTAATCCATTGTTTTCTAAGTTGCAAGTCTCATCAAGAAAATATAACATTTATCACGGAATAATCATAAATCATCAATAATAATGTTATCTTCTTTAAATTCTTTTTATCCAAGATAAAATATAAAAAAAAAATAATTTTATTTTGGTAGAAGTAACTGTGCAGGAAAAATTTTACTCATATAGGTGATTGACCACATCGAAATGTTGAGAATATGATATTTCTGGAAATTCTAAGGGATTTATACATTTTTTTTAAAGTCTTCATTGATTAATATATCGTTTTCTAGTCTCAGTTTGTATATGAGTCCTTAATTTTTTTCTTCAAAATCTTTTGCTCAGAAATTAATTGATGATTAAATAATTGGCCATGTTTTTATCATCTGATGCATTTGTTGTCGAAATAAACACAATGTTTGTACGACTGCACAAGTGATACATGTACAAGGAAGTAAACTTGAAATATTATGCTTGAAAAAAGAAAAATGTTCGAAAAATGTTTTATATTTGAAAAAAGCAAATTTAATTACTACATAACGTTTGTTGAAAAACAGTTTTTAATGTCATCATTCTACTTAACCGTTTCCATCGAATGTATTTTCTTTTCAATATTTATTTTTGCCAAAAAATAAGTTTTCTTCTTTCTTCATTTTTTTGAAAAATGAAAGTGCAATCTTGGAATCTGAGTAATGAAATGCTGGGAAATTCATCAAATATTAACTTTTTGTTACTTGCCATATAAAATTCATTCAAACTATGTTTTGCATTATGAAAATTTGATCATACGCTATTAAATTTCAAATTAAAACCAAATTCTCAAGTAATTCATTCCAGAACGAACGAAAGCTTACATTTTCCACTTTTATTTCACCCAATTTTTTGCATCTTCGTAGTTAGTTTATTAAATCGATAGGGAGAAGTAATTTAAACATTATTTCCTTTCAAGTACTTTAGCAGAAATGGAACCGAACTGAAATGCAATGCACATTAACTGTAATGGAACAAAACGGGTTCAGATGCATGATTTTGCAGAAGGTTATGATAAAAATCTAATATATAAAGTAGTGGAGCTGGGAAATTCATTATGAGCAGGTGATTGGTACCAATTCTGCTCAACTGATATCAACTCATCGTATAATTTTTCATATCAAGGATATATCATCGATGATTACTCTCAACCAAATTGACCTATATATTTTGTGCTAATCTCATTCACGTAAAATATCGATATTTTATCTTTCTGTAAATTATTTGAAAACGTGGAATCTTTCAGAATGTTATTTAAGTGATTACCTTAAGCAATGATACTTTGATATATTAAATGGATGATATTGATGAAAGGACCAGCAGTTGCCAAATCGCTACAATTTTTTCAGCATTACACGTTATGTGATGGAAGTTTTGATCGTTTTATTCGCGATTATTATTTATTGAAAAGTTCTCGCAAAATTTTTGCAGTTTTCTTATGTGGAAATTTAGCTTTTTGAACGAAATTTTGCTTTTAAATGGTAAGAAATAGGAAGGAAGCCGAGATCTAAAATAGTTTTGTTCAATGATCTTTCGTAATGCTACTTCAACTTGATTAAATCTAACCAAGTTAGCGCATTGTTTAGATATACATAACAATAAATTTCAAATAAAAATACTCTTTAATATATTAAATCGTTGATGTCTTTTGCTAGTATCGATTTGAATTTAGACCTGAATTCTGAATTTTTAGAATGATTTGTTCGCTAAAATCATCCAATATTCACTTTTCTTCATCCCTCTGGAAACATCATACCTTTTCTCTTGAACGGTATTAAAACGCTCATGAAATTTATGTAGAAAAGTTAGATATATTTTCCATTTTTAACTTTTTTTCATAAATCTTCACCGACCATCTTTTTTTCTAATATATTAGAACATTTTTTGCTCTAATATATTAGAATTATTTTTCAATAAAAAATATAAATGAAAATATATTGCCTGATGTTTTGTACAATTCCAAATGATCATGTCCATATATGTTGTGATTCAGAAATACCAACGATACACAAAATACGTAATACATTTGTTAATATTTCAATGCAATAAGCTGTAATTTATGTTCGATTCATTTGTAAATGTTTATTTTCCTTTCTATAATGTATGCATGAAAACCTGAAATTTAATAGTTTCGGTTTAAAAAAAAAGAAATGAAACGAGTTGATTACTTCTTAATTTGTCAAAAGGCATAAATGCTGTTGATAATAGTTTTTCTATTTCATTTGATTCAACAAATTTTTGTTATTAAATTAATTTCCTCTCGAATATATCTATCAGTGACATAATATTTTTATTAAATGAAAAATTTTCAAATCGCTTGAAAAAATGAATTAGATATTTTGCCATGTGGATTCGCATGATTAGCATTGATAATAATAGCGAATCATTGCTTCATACGGTAACATTTCTTTACTTTCTCCTTAGCGAATTGATCGACGAAAAACTATGATTCAGGACAGCTTTACAAATATTTCACGGTAATGAGATTCAAGTGGACTGTATTACTGTTGTTGTTGGTGCTACCAATAATGATAGCTGGCATCGATACTTCAATGAAAAATGATAATTCCTTAAAAGCTGTCAAGGAACAAGTCTCACTCAGAAATCATCGGTTTAAACGAGGATGTGGCTGTGGTGGTGGTGGTGGTGGTCCTCGTATAATCGCTATTTGTTGCAAAGGAGGGGCAGGACAAAAAGATATGTTAAGGAATTGGTGGTTGCATGTTAGTTTATTCTTTATATGTTTCTTTTATTTTCATTTAATTGATAAATTTTACCTAGAAAAATCCAAAAAAAAAGACAAAAAAGATAATTTTTTGCCAACAATTCAATTAATAATTCTATCAAAATCGTTGAAAGTTAAAAAATATTATAGCATCAAATTCATTATTTCTTGCTAGAACACTCCATCAAAAAAACCATAAAACTGGTAGTGGTAAAGAAAGAAAAAAAAATAGGATGGAGAAGAGATGGAAAAATTGAAGGATAAGGAATTGCAAAAAATGATAAAACAATCAATTAATATAACAAAGATAAATTTTAGATACCGTTGTTGCTGCTGCCGACATCAATGTCATGGATTAAAGCACTATTTTTTTGAAATCCTACGAAATCGGCACTCACAATTACAGTACTCAATTCATATATTAATGAAATCATAGAACTAAAATACTTGCGAAAATATTTCAGATTTTAATCTTTTTGTTTTTCTACAAATGGCTCATTTACATAATACATGGGATTGATTCAATCTATCAGTAATATAAAAACACAAATAATACAACGATATATAAAATTTACATATAAATACAGATAAATATAAAAATAAAAGCATTGCTTACGCCTTCAAAATTCCTTAATTATTCATTGCTAAACTATCATTTTTGAGAATTAAAGAGTCATCATAAAAGATTCATTACAAGGAAAAATGAGTGTTAGAAAATAAGAAAATGAGATTTGAAAAATAAATCATAATAGATTGTTTTATTTTCAGTTTTATTTTTATTATTCAGTTACTAAATTTGTCAGAATCATCAGATAGCAATATGGTAAACTAAATGCAAAAGAATTGGCTAAATATCAAAAATCAAAAAAAATTATGAAAGGAAAAATATATATCTTTTTCTTCTTCCATTTCCACATTCTTTCGCCATCAATTTCTTTCTGTGTCATGATTAATTCTGAAATATTTTCAATGAGCAATGTATCGCAAAATTTTAATACTTCTTCATTCTCATAAGTGATATCAAAGATGAACTAAGAAACAAATTCGCTCTACTACATTTTTCTCGATGCTTGATACAAACGAATAGTTGTGACAAAGATTTATTTATTGGCTGGAGATTTATTCTTCGGAAATTAATTGAAATCAGTGGTAGTGTTTCCTCGCATTTGGCAAAATTAGCACTTGAGAAAGCAATTGTGCACATTACAAGACAGACAGTTTTCCAGAAATTTCCAGCTACAGTTGATCTTTGCGTTGTTTTTCTTCATTTTTTTTAATCGAAGGACTGCTTCTGAAATCTTCTCCGAGAGTTTCTTCGACTGGTGAACTGATCGTTTGAGAGACCAATCTTCGAATTTTCCTTAAGTTTTCTTGAAAATTTTATTCGGTCTGATTGAGGCTTTCATTATGATCATAATACTTGTACTGATTGTACTCGTTCTAAAAGTTTCTTCCCTGGTGAAAATTTCTGTTCATTCTGATGATTATGATTCAAATGGATGATTTCAACTTTTTAAGTGGTGTACTTCTGTTTACTATATATCAATTCCAGCACAATTTACAACGTCCTAAATTATAAAATAATGGAAGTTAATTTATCAAATAATAACTTTGTGCAAAGAGAATTTCTTTGTTCCGTAGCACCATGGCACAACACAATTTACGATGTTAAAATAGCACAAAGATCAAAAAATTCATTATACTAAGATATTTCCACAATACAAAGATTCCGTGATTATTTCGTCACATTTTTAATTTATAAAATTATTCGGGTTTTTTGAACGCCATTGTTACTCTAATGCACATCGAGCAACGGATGAGATGCTGCTGTTATTTGGTCCAACAACAATGGTGATATTTTGCATTTTCATAGACTTCTACAGATCTTTAATTTGTTTTCCTAATAATTTGTTGCAAAGTAAATGCTACGTCTTAAATTTGAATGAAACAAATAAATTATCGATTTCCCTTACCTATTTGATTTTAACATTAAGATGTAATTCAAAGTCATATTTCCATAAAATTACTGAAAAAATATAGCCGAAGAATCATAAATATCAAGGTAAGTTGTACAGCATATATTCAAGATAATACAAATATCAGAATATTTGACATTTTAAATTAAAATATTGGAAATCGAATTTTTCACACCGATAAACAGATTAACTTGTCGGTAGAAGAAATGAGCCATAAAACAGCTCGAATCTTCATAATGCATGATGTACATGAGAAAACACAGTCCCAACTTGAATTGTCGCCGTTCTTTCTTAATCGTGACAATAATAAGGGTTCTCGTATTTTTATCGAATATCTTGTCGGAAACACCGAAATTAATTCCCTAATAAAGCTCATCATTATGGAAAATTATAAAATCAAATGCTTAAAATTTTTGTAAAATTTTTTTTAATGAGCCATCATCTGTAAAATTATCTCTCATTGTCTGCTATGTCCCATACCGATTTACAACCGCAGCACAGCGTTTCCGCTTACAGCTAATAAAGCCATTAATTTTATGCTTGTAAAACTGTCACTATTCTTCAATTCAATTAAACTGTACGTAACATTTTTTTTCTTTGTTAATAATTTTTTTCTTAAAATTATCTCAACATTAATTGTCTTACACAACAATACGCCCAATTCTTAACATTTAATACACCCCATAAATATATTAATTCCAAAAAAAAAAGAACGACTTTTCTTTCAATCATTCTTTCAAATTGGTTCGCTCAGATCCAGACGATTTAAAACCACGTTGCTCCTGCCCCAGCTCCCAATATTTTTCTTCAAAAACCCAATCGACATCACTCAATTTACTTCACTAAACGCCTATTTTCTATTGTACTGTTAATTACATATTATTCGATTATTACTATTCTGAATAAAGAATTTAATGTAAATCTATTCCTTTCACAGCTCAAATCAAATTTCAAACCTTCCACAACATATCTCACGTTATCTCAAACTTGGGTAATTAAAAACCTTTATTACAAAAATTAGGATAACACGAAAACATACGAACAATTACAAATCAATTATATCAGCATAACAATTTAAATGACGATTCGTTAATATAAGAAAAGAGGATAAAAGATATGATTAAGAAGAAACTTTAAAAAAAGCCCAGACGGGGAACTAACCGTTCATCCTTCGTTAGCCTTTCTTTTAAATGATGCTCAAAGGAGCATCTCCGTAACATGAGAAGGCTTTTCTTTGTTAGCGCATGACAGCGCTTCTATGGTATGATTTACAACAGTATGAAACAAAGGTTAAAGCATTCAACATAGCCATAAAATTGAGCCATTTAATTTGAAACAAAGAGATGAATTTTTTACAACCATCAACGGTTACAATTAGCTTCCTTTAAAACAAAGAAATCACATTTCTCTGATCCTCCTCGCTCATTTCAGCGACATGAATTGATAAAATATTAGTTTGAATAGAATATCGAACAATTCGAAATTCAAACTGCAGATCCGCTTAATTTATTAATGGAGAAATTTTGCATTCTAAATTGGAAATTTAGATATTAATTTAAGAATTTTTCCAAAGTGATGAAAACTCTTTCAAAATAATTGCCGCTATATAGCCGCCAGCGCCACCTCCTACAACTGCTATAGCACATTCGTCCACTGTTATTTCATATTCAAAGACTATATATAGCAGATGAACTACAGTCCAAACAGCTAATTAGTATTCAGATTCCTTCAGTTATTTGAGCAGGATTAAAAACTGCTGAAATAAACTCTGCCAGTCTCTTTATCATGATAACAAGAACATTTAGTTATCTTCAATCTGTATAAATTGAACAACGAAAGTATTACATAGGTGTGTCTTGCATCTAATTTTAGTTCTATATGTACTTAACGTCTTCATTAAGTTTCAGGATTTTACTATCTAATCCAAAACGTACTTATTCTTTGCAGACAGTTGTTATATGATCCCCTTTATTTTTATAAAAGTGAGCAACACTTAAATCGCCATATTGTTTGACTCGGTCGCACCTGAGGTAAAGACAATTTCCTTACTTTCTGCGTTTACTAGATCTGCAGTATGCTTCCTTGCTTTTCCCACTGCTTTAGCAATCCAACCGAACAAATGGAAACGTTGTAGCTCCTATACAGCGAACGTGCAAAAGCAGGCTTAAGTAAATTTGAAGCATCCATTGCACTACTTGTTGCTCCTGCTCTGGCATAGCATTCCTATTACTTCTTTCTGGCTGCACGCCAAAAACTGCCAAGTTGCTGCCTTTATTCATTTATTTACAAATGTATTCGATCGATTACAGAATTTATGTGCGCTTTGTATGTTTTTAATAGCAAAGGCAAATATAAAACAACCTACTGATTATCTACTTCGATGTTGACATTCCACATTTGTCTTTTTGCTGATTTATCGTCACCTTCTACTGATCATCTTCTGTATAAAGAATACCCATCGTTTCTTGTAACTGTGCTGAATATTAATGCTCGAGGATATCGCTTCGAGCGTTTTTCGTCCATGATGCGTGGTGAATTTGGATTCAGTTCACTGTAAGGTCCATGTATCATGTTTCTCATCATAATTTTTTACAAATCCTTATCGGCTTCGTCATCGGATATTTCGGCGCATATTACATTATCGATTTCGTTTGAAGCGATCTTGTCATAAAGCCAGATTATTACATGAGGGATGGCAATCCTCTCTTTTGCCATTCCCTTGAGTACATCCAGCAACGCACGGACTCAAAAATTTTATGTCTTACAGCGATTACAGTTTCTGTCTTAAAACACATGCTATGATGTCATGCATATCCATGTCGAAATTTCTTAGTCCATACTAAAAGATTTTCTGAGGAAAGAATCGTTTAACTCTCAGAATCTAATAAATACTTTTGCTTTATTTAATTTGGTTAGATCCATCACTTCGGACATAAATCTAATTCCGTCGTCTCATTCGGTAACTCCTTAATTTCAATGATGATCTCTCATTTGTTGCTGTCAGTAATAATCTGCTGTTTGCCGAGAAATTGTATCTAAGAATAAAAGAAAAGAAAATCTCTTTTACCAATTGCCAATTTCCTTTCTTTATTTCATTTACTTCTATCACCATTATGTCATTTTAACTCGAACTATACTGAAATTCAATCATAACCGTTCCAGCATTTACGATATTTATTTATTTTCGTTATATTCGATTATATATTCATTATATTTGCTTCGTTTAGTAAACATAAAAGTTTTAAGTTTTCAGAACGCAAACTTAATATCTGAGAAGAGATCTGCAGAATGACTTACAAAAAATCATTTAGCTACACTTAAGTAAACGATTATATCAAGTTGGGAAATTTTAACAATAGTTCGTGTCGGAAAAACTGAAATAATTTCGTAAATTAATTTTGTGTCTAGACAATTAAAATACTTCCATTATAAAAATTTTTTTTTCCAATTCATGTGTAAATTCTCCAGCTTAGAACACATGTCATAAATACCCGGTAAACCCAAGTTCTGGAGATCTGGTAGTTCAATTCATTTAAATTTTTCCATCTTAAATTTAAAGGTAAAAGTATCCTAATTATCTGCTAATCCAATTCACATGTAAATCCCTCTGTCTTACGTTGCTAAAAATTGATAAACATCTGCAAAACCAATTCAGTAAATCGTTCCAGTTGAAAAATTAAGGTTAGATTCAAAGCTTAAATTGCTGTGAAATGTAAAATAGCGTCTTTGTTTACATAGCTTGTATTTATATCTAACAGAATTATATCACAAAATGTCTGTGTAAACCATTTAATATATGAGAATCATTGCTTTAGTTGCGGCGACTCAAGCACTTCTTGATTGGTTTAATACTCTACATGATGTTGTGGAAGGCTTGAAATCTGAGTTGAACTGTGGAACGACAGATTGATATTAATTCTTTTATTCACAGTAGCAGTAATCAAATAATAAATAATTGGCAATACCGCAGAAATTAAGCGTTTAGTGAAAGAAATTGGGTGATATCGATTGGGATTTTGGAGAAGAATATATTGGGAACTTGGACAGCAGTAACGAAGCTGAGATTGTCCAGTTAGAGAGTCCAATTTGTCGGAAAAATCCGAAAATTGATGTAAACAAGAGGTGTTAAAGGTCATGAAGCGCTAATTTCAAATATACGAAGAAGCCGATAATATTAAGGTAAACGCCCCAATTAACAGTTAAATTAAAGCGAGATCCTGAGGCGCCAAATTGGAAATCAGGAAAGAAGGAGGGATTCCGGAAGAATATGTAAGGGTCGGATTTGGAGAAGAGAGTTACTCTTATTGGACGATCAACGAAGGAGCGCCTGGTTACTACAACATTCGTCTACAAGGGTTTTCTACTGACATTACTGTACAACGACCCCAGCAATAATCAATTCGAATCGACGAAACAATCAACAAAGGGAACCAAAGAAATCTTCCGTTCTACGAGTAACAAGGGTAAGAAGAACAGTGATTAGCTATTTGGATACTTTCGAATAATTGTTGGCTCGTAATTGTTCCCTATTCAATAAATACCGTTTTCTAAAAGGAATTGTCTTAGTCGCAATATTTATTTTCACGACACAATTCGAATGGATAAAAATAGGAAAAAGGGTTTTTTTTTTTTTTTTTTTTTAGAATTTAGTAGGGATTGAAATAGTAAGAATTAGGCATGTTGTAATTTAATATGATTATTGATAACAAAATAATTGTGAGAAAAGAACAGAGTTTTCAAAAGGAAAAAAATGATGTTTAGAAGCTTTCAGAAGCTTATGCTGTATTAATCTTTTTATATTTAATAATTTTACTTACAAATGAATTGAATTTGAACAAAATTTGTTACCCAGTTTCCTTATTTATTGAGTCTTAACATATTACATCCGTCTTGATTAGTATGTCCAAAAGAGTATTGATAACTCTTATATAATAATTGGAAAAAAAAAAAGAAAAGAAGTTGTATAAGAAAGATATGATGAGACGAGTTGTCGGGAACACCGAAATTGATTCCCTACTAAAACTAATTATTATGGAAAATTGTAAAATTAAATGATTAAAATTTTTGTGAAATTCTTTTTTTATGACTCATCATCTGTAAAATTATCTCTCATTGTGTGCCTTGTCCATGCTCATTTACAACCACATCAAAGCGTCTTCGCTTACAGCTAACAAAGCCATTAATCTTTTGTCCTTGTAAAACTGTCACTATTCTTCAATTCAATTAAACTGTCGTAACATTTTTTCCTTTGTTAACAATTTATTTTTCTTAAAATTATTTCAACATCAATTGTCTTATATCCCAATACTCCCAATTCTTAACATTTAATAAACCCCACTTAATTCCAAAAAAAACCGCTTTTTCTTTATTCATTCTTTCAAATTGGTTCGCTGAGATCCAAACGATCTAAAACCACGCTTGCTCCTGACCAAGCTCCCAATAATCTCCTTCAAATATCCAATCGACATCACTTAATTTACTTCACTAAACGCCTGATTTCTATTGTACTGTTAACTACATACTATTCAATTACTACTATTCTGAATAAAGAATTTAATATAAATCTATTCCTTCCATAGCTCTAATCAAATTTCAAACCTTCCACAACACGAGTAATTGCTTGCTGGTGATACATTTTACTGAAACGGTTATGCACATATTACATCCGTCTTGATTATGTCCAAAATAATATTGATAACGCTTATCTGACAACAGAAAAAAAAGAAAAGTTGTATAGGATATGGCGAGATGAGTAATTGCTTGCTGGTGATACATTTTATTGGAACGGTTTTGCAAGCACAACATTAAAGATTTTATTAGCTGTGAACGGAAACGATTAGACGAATGTTGTAAATCAGCGTGGGAAATATCACACAATGAGAAATAAATTTACAGATGATGATTTATTAGAAAATTTTGCAAATTTTTAATCATTTGATTATATAATTTCGGTTTTCCCAACACATGGAATTCTTCCACAAGATTATTTACTAAAAATCCACTTTATTCGATTGTCTTTGACCACTCCTTTTTTACTACTTCTCTGTGACCTATGTTCGATTAGCAACGCCTTTCTAAAGTCATGAAACTCTATCGATTCCTAACACTAATAACGCTCAGATAACTTCCCTCCTATCAAAAAGAAGTTTAAATTAAATGTATTCAATAATAACCAATGTTTTGCATATCAAAGTTGCGGCGAATAAAGTGTATCAAACAAAACTTCTTTGCACGAAAAAATTCGCGCTTTTCTTTCATGACACTTCATTCGCTTGATTTCATTTTTCTACAGCTCATTCTGCTTTACTCCTTTTATCTCTTTTTTGAACATAGGTCGTGAGCAGTTTTGTAAGCTTATTATTTTTATCAATCATATTCGAAAGAATGCTTCCACCGAATTAACTGATGCTGTTTAATCCCACCAGGTGTGCCTGAACATAATTAATTTAGTTTTTAGAAAAAAAATTCTTTTATTGTGGTTTCTCATGTTTGCAGAACTTCTTTATAGATAAATGCAATTATTTAGCAAAAGAAAATAGCTACTGTCGGGGGCGTGGTCGATTTAGTCCAGCTAGTCTAAATAAATAAAAATGCCAATGTTCATTTGTTCATAATCTTAAATCTCCGAAAGTTCATCAATTTGCACCTTACCTATATTAATTCAAAATTTTAGATGTCGGAAAATTCTTATTTATTGCTTTGAACTTTTGACAGAACGTTGGTATTCGAAAGTCTCGTTAAGTGAAAAAAAGAAAAGAGAACGCGCATGTCTCTAGTACTGAAAAAAAAAAAAAAAAAAAAAAGAAACATACTTTGTAATTTGACTTATAATTTGGTTGGATTGGAGACTGATTTTTGCTATTGTGATTAGGCAAGGTCAATAATAAATTTGAAGAGCTTTTTTTGTTTTGCATGACAGAGATGAATCCTATTGAGAAAGGTTTTAGTGATTGATGAAGAGTGATTCTTCGTGACAACAATTGTCAGAGAATATCCAAACAAATTGATCGCTGGATAATTCTTCCCTTTTTCGCTGATAGAAAAGAATACTATTCAACTGAACTTTCGGACTGTTGAATTTATGTTGACTATCTGGAACCAGGAAGCCGGCTTTATGACGGAACCAGGGAGTCGGCTTTATGATTAATTTGTTCGTTCACTTTGAAAGTTAGCATGAATTGTATTATTACAATTTCTGCGCCAAACAATGTTATTTCGAAGCAAGAGCTGTATTTCCTGCTGATAAATAGGAAATACTTTGATTCGGCGGTATATCCGGCAAGCAAAATTTTTAATGCTCTAGCGGTTCTTCAAGTTGAGGCAGTTTAATCCGTTGCGGCAGCGCAACACTTTCCTTTCGCTTCTTCTTTATTGTCTCCATTAAATTTCAGAGCCTTGCAATAAGGAAGGACATATTTCATTCATGAATCATGTTTAATGCTGATCAAGAAATCCTAAAGATGAACTGGCACGACATTGTTTTAAAAGGATGACAAACATGTTTACCACCAAAATGCTCCAACTCACAGATAAACGATAATGATCGACATAGCAACAGCAACAGTTCGGAATTCCAAGGGTTTCAGTTCGAAAGTTCAAATCGAAAAGAATAACTCAGTGATCAATTTGCCTGGATGTTCTCTGATAATTGTCGAATCACTTTTCATCAATCAATAAAAATTTCAAAACTGCATTCATCTCTGTCACACAAGATACAAAAAACCTCTTCACGCTTATTGCTGACCTAACCTAATTACAATAGTAAAAATTAATTTCTAATCCAACCAAACTACAAATCGAATTAAAAAGTATCAGTTTTTTTCCTTAAAACTAGAAAAATGCGCCTTGTCTCTTCTTTTTTTTCACTTAACCAAACTAAACTAGTGTATAAAAACATGCGCATATTCGAATGCAACGTTTCGTCAAAATTTTAAAGCAATAGATATGGACTTTCCGTCATATAAGAATTTGAATTATTGTAGATAAGGAGCGTATTTAGGAACATTTGGAGGTTTAAGATTTTGAAAACGAACATTGGAATTTTCATTTATATAGACCAGCTGGAGCCATATTTTGATTTTTTGACTTTTAAACTATACTTCCAATTCTTCTGATCTTAAAAAAAAATTAAATTTATTTATTTTAGAACGATAGCTAAGATAATTTCATCTATGGACGGAATATGGATAAACGCAAAAAATGTAAAATCATTGGAAAACAAAGTTCAAAGGTCAGTCATGGAGATTAAAAATGACATAAATTCCATCAGAAATAATGTAAATAAATATTTTTTCCATGAATTAGTACGATTAATAGCCAAAACAGTTGTTTCTATTGTTTATATCATTTATTTTTAAAAAAACAAGAATAATTCCTTATCTAATATTGCAGAAATGTAAACAATTCTCATGGATTTATCATAATGGCAGTAATAATGATAATTATTTAAATGAAATGTCTTAGATATTTTTCATCTAACTTTATTTCAAAATAGGTGGAGAAAACAATTAGTCAAAAAGCTCAAAAATACTCATCAAAAGTTCGAGATGGGAAATTTGCATGTAGCAAAGTTACGGTTCCGAAATGCTGTCGAAGAAAGTGTTTATAAGTTGTAAATTTTGGAAGAAATTTCTTCGTCTTACTGATCACTTTTTTCTCTAAAAAATTAATTTCAAAATGATAGCTTGGAAATTTTTTTTTTGGAAAAAAATTAGTTTAAAATTTTAGTATTGATTCCCGAAAAAAAATAAATACTGAGATTTTATATCAATTATCCTATGATTTTTCAAATTTAGATGCATTTCGTTCGCATGTGTTTGCGTATTTTAATAATAAAATGATGGACAATAAGCCAATTGAAATTTAAAATGCTCTTCATCGCTTCAATTTTTTCCAAGGAATAACATTTCCAGACATACGGAATGAATAAGATTCATGGATCGATCGCGAGAGGTTAACGAATTGATAATACCTGCATCTATGTTATTGCTGACAGTTCTATGGAACGAAGATTAAAAGAAAAATGATATGATGAACTGATGGCTAATTTTCAATAATTTTGATTCAGATTGTTGACTGAAAATTTGTTCATTCTTAAATAACAGGATCCCGATGAAAAACAATCGTTCAATATTGTTTTCTCGTTATTAATTTAGAAGGATTGAATACAGTATATTATTGTTTACATTTTCAATTTAAGAGATTAAAATAAAACATTAATGAATCCCTTAATTAACTATTTATACTGCCGAATTTAATGTCTAAAAACTAATTATGGAAAGAAAAGAACATGGTTTGTTTTATGTAAGTAAATGAAACAAGCGAATATTCACCTATGCATTGCTTATTTATTGGTTTTTAAATAAAATTTTCCTTTAAATCATCATGTTCAGCGAAAAATCATATTAGGACAGTTGCCATCATGGAATATTTCAAGTCATTTTTTCGTTCTCATCTTATTTCGACCATATAAGGTCGAGAAATATGTGCTAGAGTTTCTGAATTAGAATGTAGTTGAAAAATTTTCCGAAACAGACTCATAATTTAACGGCCTTTAGTGATCACTATGTAAAAAAAAGAACAAAAAAAAGAGAAAAGGTCGAATAAAATATTTTTTCTGATATTTCAATATTCTTACGTGATGAAAATGAGTATTTAATGAATTACAAATGTAAGTGAATCGTCTCATTGATAAAGTTTAAAATCGTAGCAGTTTTGTAGTAATGAAGAAAAGAATTGCATTTTGAAATGATATTTTAAATTTATTTTCTCTATATTTTACAATACAAAATTTTATGCTACATCATATTGATGATTTCCTTCACTCATTTTTAATATTCAATTTAAACGTAAGGAATACTTTTTGTTTTTCGCTTTTTTAGATATATTCTAATGATTGGAAGAATTATTACTATAAAACTAAAAAAAATTGATGAATAAATTATTATGGGTGTAATCACATGACAGGTATTGAGAGTTAGCATATTGCGGATATGATTTTTCGTATTTCTTCTAGCAGAAGCTTTATTTTTAAATTATTATACTTGTTATTTTTTGTTATAGGTTGATTTTTATCTATGCAGATAACCGGAGCCGAAATAATGTCGCTTTTATTTCTAAAAGTTACAAGAAAGTTTAAAAAATTCCAAAGAACTAAAATAAAAAAATGTTTTTTTTTTTAAAAAATAAGTCTGTCATTAAAATTAGGAGTTATTTATGATTGAATACTAAAGGATTATCAAATATACTGAGAACGAAACAATTTTTAACAATTATATCACAATAGTTCCGATACAAATCATTAATGGATAACTAAATATTGATAATATTTCAAGAGTTATGCATAGACGGAAAGAAAATTAAGATTAAAAAAATATGGCAAAAAAAAAGATGAAATTTAAAGTAAATAAATTCTCGTTTAATACTTTGTTTACAAAGCTGTTCGATGATTTTAAGCACAATGATGAAATTTTGCATAAAATAATCTGTTACAAAATATTTTTCAAATTTCAGTTTTTCTCCAACAATTATTTTCTTCTCTCATATCGTAATTCATTATTCACTATAATAATTCTTGAGAAATTTCGAAAGCTATAAGTTTTTTTTCCTATGCGTATGTGTGATTATATATTATTGCATTTTTTATATTAATAAGTTTGAATCAAATCCATTGTATGTGTAACTAAAATATTTAAAATAAAAATAAAGAAAAAGCAAAAAGATAAAATTAATGAAACATTTTCATAGTATCATAATTTCATGATTCCATTGATATATAAATGAAATTGTTGTAATTATGAACGATGATTTCGTTTACAGATGGGATTTCAGCAGAATATCGTTTTCAACCATGACACTGACAATGGCAGTAGCAATAACGGTATCTGAAGTGACATTTTTTTTATGACATTAATAAGTTATTTTATCATTTTTACAAATCTTTTATTCTTCAGTTTTTCCTGCATCCTTTTTTCTTTTTTTTCCACTGCCATTCTTTACTATTTTTTTTTGATCAGCATATTCTGGCATGAAATAGTGAACTAATTTGATATTATAAAATTTCTAACTTTTGATCCTTTTAACTTCCACAATTTTTACAGAATTATTTATTGAATTAGTAATGAAAAATTATTTTTTTTTGTTTTTAAATTGAATTTATTGGTTTGATAAAAATTATGAAATATATGAAGAATAAACTAACATTTAACCACCAATTCCTGAACATTTCCTTCTGTCCTGCCCCTCCATTGCAGCAAACAACTGTTACACCGCCACTGCCACCACCACCACCATAACCTCCACAGGGTTGTCCACATCCCAGAATATGTCGTCTAAGTCGATAATTTCTCGGAAATATTAGACTGTCGGGAATACTTAAAGAATTATTGTGTTTTAATGTATAGATGTCAGCCATTATTACTGGTAGCATCAGTGACAATAACAGTATAATCCACTTGAAGTCCATGCTCTGAAATGTCTGAAAAGTTGTCCTGAATCGCAATCTGAAAAGTTTTTTTATTCGGTGATGTTGCTACGTAGAAGTTAGGAAATATCATCATATGAGACAATCGGTTGCTATCATCACCGGTGCTAGTCATGCATACAAATCCATGAAAATGATATCATGAGAAAATATCTAATTCGTTCTCCAAGCGACATAAATTTTTTTTGAATTGATAAAAGTGCTCAGGAAGAAATTAATTTAATAGCAAAAGTTTGTAGGATCCAATGCGACAAAAGAACTGTTATCTAAATTATCAGCCACCAATCAATTCGTTTCAATTTTTAAATTTGAAACTATAAAGCGTTTTAAATTTGCTGGGAAGGAAAATGAATATTTCTTAATCAACTGAAGTATAAATTACAGCTTACTAGCATAGATTAAAATATTAATATTTATATTTTTACTGAATAGCAACCGAAACTATTGATATATCAAAAGTGATATACGAGAAAAGTTATTAAAAAAGGAAAAATCTATGCATCTTTTTGCGTAACTTACCTGAATATTGCAAAAAAAAAGGCCCGATGTTTTCAGGGAGACAAGAAATAGGAGTTAGAATGTAGCGAAGAGATCGTTCTTAAGAATCAAAATTCAAGTCTATTGCTACTGACAAAAGACAACAATGATTTGTGAATATTAAAGGCGTTTCTATTTTACATTTATTGCTGTGTATATCTACACAATATACTTTTCGGTTAAATTTAATAAATTTGAAATAATTTGCATTACCAAAGGTTATTTATGAAATTGTTTTACATCTCATTCTCTTTCCTTTTTCTCAATATTTAATAATAAAATTTCCAAAAAGTCAAAGTATAAAAATTCCGCAGCAATTTTTTCAATATAACGAATGCATCTAAAACGATCTATCATGACGAAAGCCTTGTGGTCACTTGAAATTGCCAGTCCTTCCATCATCCACTGAATTGTTATACTGTCGTATCATTGCCTTGATGACCACCTAAATAACATCACCTAAAAAAAAATTTTGAAATAGTTTCCAAAAAACAAAATTAAGTATTTAAATTGCAGATGTTCGGTTATGCATGAGTGAGATTAGTTTAAAACATCGTGTTAATTTGGTTGCAAATTGATCTTCGATGATACATCCAAGGAATCCTGCCTAATTTGAATAAGTAAATTAAATAATGGATTGATAATAATAAAGCAGACGAGTACCAGCTGTTGTGATAACCTGTAATAATGAATTTTCTAATTCGACTTCTTTAAATATTTAATTTTAACCTTAACTTTTTATAAAAGTGATTCTCCAAACCCGTCTTATTATCGTTTCAAATGATGTTTACATGAAATCTCCCCATGATTCAGTTAATTAATTATGAAGAAGCAAAGAAGAAGCGTAGTGAAAGTAAAGAGTGTAAGGAATTTTTTTATTGCTAGATTAAATCATCTGAAATTTCAATTAATTTAGATCTAGTGTAATGTATCTGTTGCATCACTGACAGAAACCTGAATTTTTTGCATTGATGACAAAAACCGTTACTGAATAAATTTTCTGCGTTACTTCCAAAAACTTGACGAGGGGTGAATGAATTTCGAAATGTTTCATTGCCGCGGGCTTCAAAGTTACATTTTTTCATTTTTTTAAAAACGAGAAAAAAGAAGGAAAAAAATATTTTTTTTATCATCTATAAACAGAAGGAAATACAGTCAATGGACACGATCAGCAAAAATGATGAATAAAAAAATTAGCAAAATTCTCTTTTTTTAATAAATTTCTGCGGTACATTGAATTTGCTTCTTCTTTTTTTTCAAGTGTAATACTTTTTCCATTTTTTTCTTTTTAAATATAACATTTTTTAAAAAATTTTTTTTTCAAATATAGAATTTTAAATTTACTTCCTTGTACAGTCGTGTTTTTGTATTTGTTTCTTTAGTCTGTTACATCAGAAAATAAAAATGCAGACCAATCATTTGGTCACTAATTTGTAGCTGAATAAAATATTTTGAAAAAGATCAAGAAAAGAAGCTATTTATCAAATAAGATCTTCAAATTAAACATACGATACCCGAGAGCAACTAATAATTGAATTCACTGAAATATTACATTCTGAACGTTTTGATTTGATCAATTAAATTTTAATCTCATTGCATTATTTCCACTGCATTGCTGTTTTGTGAGTGGAATTTTTTGCAGATTATTTCTACCGCGATAAAGCTAAATTTTATTTGTTTACAATTTAATTGCTTTTATATCGGTAAAAGATTGCTGTTCTTTTTGATTTTATTTCATTTTCGCCTAAGAATTTTGATTTTGAATTATTCATTTACGTCATTGACATGCTCATATGTTCTTCATTCATTTCATTTGAATATTATTGCAATTGATATAATATGATGTTCAAATAATTAAGATTATTTACAAAAATTCGATAATTTTATCAATGATACAATTTATAAAAATGCTGCAATGTTATGAATAATTTGATTGATAGAAGATTGTCTGATAATACAGTAATATGAAACAAATAATTTCTGATATAAAAGACGACGATTTTTTAATGCATTAATTAAAAGCATTCATAGATCGTATACAACGATGGCATGGTGTACAGTGCAGTGTTCAGGAATGTAATACGATATTGACTAATCAAGTGGAGTATGATATCGCCATGATATATAGTGCGACATTCATGATATGGAATACGATAGTAATTTATTGCATAATACAGTATTCTTGGCGTAAAATACGATATTGACATCATATAAAGTGAGCATTCATGAACTGGTAAAAAATTTATGCCCTGAGATATATGCTAAAAATATGCATTATCAGGTAGTGTTGATTTGTTTTCTGCATTCATTAGTAGTTTCATTCTTGCAACTATTTCTTTTAAATTATTTAAAATGTGAAATTACGTGAAAGCTTTTTTCTTCTTTCTAGATCAAATACATCACTCTTCCTCTGTCTGGAAAAAATCAACTTTATCGTGTTTTGCAATGGCTTTAATTCTTTAATTAAAGAAATTAATGAGAAACCGACTAATACAAATTTTTATTTTTCATAACGAAAATATTAAATTTGATATGATTTTCTTTTGATATTTTATGCATTCCTTTATTATTTTATACACAATTCTATTTTCAAATGAAATGGAAGTGATATGATGTATGCAATAAATAATCAATCGAGACGCTAAATTAGACTTTTATGCAACAGCAGAATGTTTAAAAAGTACCATTGCAGACATTTTACTAATAAAATTTTATGAATTTATTATGTATTAAAAATTAAATTTAACACGTGAATTTCAGAATTACAATCATCGTTTCAAATCTTTCGATCTTAAAGTGATTTTTTGCTGAATTTCTGGCAGATCGATGAAGAATTATTTCTAGTTAAAGGTGAAGTGTTATTGATATCCTAAATTAGAGATTTCTTTGCTTTCTCTTATTGTTTTATTAAAAGTTATGATTTTTACGAATTAAATACTTTTGTAAAATAAATGTTGAATTTTTTACATACATTACACAATGTCTTATAATTGATGAATCATACTTGTTTGCAGTTTCAGGATAATATTAAATCATCAGCAATTATTGTTTGCATTTGATTGATCCGAAAGTATTTCTAGAACTTCAATATATTCGAGAAAGATTGGAACGAATAAGAAAAAGTCATTTTTTCATCTCCCTTCAAAAATTATCTCAACTTAACTATATGAGCAAAAATGAAGAGATTTATGAAATTGAATCATTCACCAATCTGATGTTTTTTGCAGAAACTTTCGAAATTTATTCAAAAAAGGAAATCCATCTTCTTAAGTTTTCAATTTTTTCCATGTTTGTTGTATTATGGCCATCATTCGGATCTGTCGCAATTAATTCCAATATAAATGCTGTTAAACAATATATGACATTTTAATATTTGCTAATATGTTAAACTTACATATCTGTTTTTATTTTCCAAAATTGTCATTTTTTTGCGAATTTAAAAAAATTCTTAACATAACTTGCTTTTAAATGACACTGATGCTGAAACTGTTACCTGGTCAATAAAAGAATTTTTTAAATTAAAAATAAAGTATTAATTGCCAAAAATTGGACGGATCGCATTTGACATGTATAAAGTGAAATGCATTCAAAAATTTGTGACAAATTTATTGTTGCAGATTTTTTAGTAGTAATATTTTCTGAAGTTTTACTGAAGTGCAACGTTATATGTTCTATTTAACATCATTATTGGCAAATTCATTTGATTAAAACAAATTTGGTGATTAAATAGTGTAATTATGAAGATTTAGAAGCAATATTAAATGATAAGAGATAAACTTCAAGAATACCAATTCTTTATGAAATTGATAACTTCCAATTTTGAGTGTGTCTTTAACATCACACACTAATTTGTATTTTGAAAGCTTATTTGTTAATCATTTCAATTTCAATGTTATAAGAATTAAATTGGAATATTGAACAGCAGGGCATTTGTTAGTTTATTGATTGTTTGATGAGAATGAGAGTATCTACCGAATTAAACGAAAATGCAATACTTTTTCAGACTCTTGCGATGAAACTGCGGGATGGTTCTGGGCAGCTGAAAATTTTTGGGACATAAGGGTTCATTGTGTTATGACAGTTTTATCATAAATTTCATATGAAGCATATATTTGAATGAAGTAAAAATGAGTGTGCTGTGGTTTAAGTATGGACCAAAACTTCTGCCACCAAAAGATTAATAAATATAATACCCCAAAAATTGTCCAAATTGTTCACCAATTTTATCGGCAGGAAGCTTACCTTACAACATTAATCCAGATCATCTTGTACGCCAAAAACTTTCGCAAAACGTGTTTGTATTAGACATGACTTCTATAGTCGATCCGGATAATATGAATGATTAATGATTTGCTTTGGGTGCTACTTTGCTATTGCAAATAACATAGGTTTTGTTCGATGTTAAAAGAATTGTTAAAAGTGATGAAAACTTGAAAAATTCGAATTTCCAGATGAATTGGATCATTTGAACCATATAAAGTAATAGTTCGTTGATGACAATTTCAGATTGCAATGTAATAATTTTTATTCCTTTTAAGTGTGTAGATAAAATCAAAAGTGCAAAAAAATGAACTGGTGAAAACGATACAATTGGATGAGAATTCGTAAATTTGTCCATGAAACGGTATTTGCCAAAAAAGTGATTTCGGCGGCATTTTCTAAAATCATCATTCATCATTAAGTACTTTGAATTCCGATATTTCCGATTCTCAACAAAGCAAAAAATACCGTTAATGAAGATGGCTGCAAATTGAATTTGTTTTGAAGTATTGCTCAAACGAATAATTTCCATTCAGAAGAAATTATACTGCAAAAAATATTTCCCACATCATTCATCACTAATGTTGCATAGAGCTTTATCTTCAATAATAATTGATAATTAATTAATTCAAACGCAAATGCTTCCGGTTTTAACCTAAAATTGATGCATAATGATAGGAATATGGTAAATAAATGCCATTAGAGAAAGGATTGCTATCGATTGGAGGAAAAGGAAATTTGACTCAGAACTGATTTGAGTAACGCAGCGAGCAGTACTCCTTCAATTCTCATACAACATATCTCCATCATGAATCAGTTTCTCAGAAAAACATTCTAACAAATATTTCGGCTATCAACAATTAAGAAGAAAACTCCGTATTTCAACTGTCGAGAATTATTTTCATCAACTATCATCCCAAAATCAACATTGCTGAATTCTCCATCAAAGGTATCATTTTTTCAAATAATTATTTTCCAGAACAGTTAACCAAGAAAATTACTATCTTTCACGACAATAATTATTAAAAATAGCATTATTTTTTGTATTACACTTATTTGTTTCTTTTATATGATTTTCTTTCATTCATTATCTTTTTGTTTATGGATAATTTTATTAAGCAAATTTATTATGTAATTTCCTTGTTTCTTTTTTATATTTTCACGTGGAATTGTTTGATTTCTTTTCTGACGGTTGAAATTTCAATAATTTTATTTCTTTTAATGTAATTTCTCCTGCTTCTTAGTAATTCAGTATTCTTTTCAAACCTTTAAAGAGCTAAACTTAAATCTGAAAGTTGATTTTAAGAGCTTTCACATTGAAATATCGATAGCTTATAGATTGAACTGAACTTATAGAGGAATGTTAACTTGCTGGAAAATTGAAACTTTCCCAATTTTATGAAGCTTCTTATTGAAACATTAATGCTTGGTAGAGTTGAAGCTCTTAATTTATATGTCAATATTTTGCTATTCGAAATATTTTGTGTGATTAAAATTTTGAGTAAAGTAGAAATTACTTCAATTAAGACTCTTGCCAAACCAGTTTTCTTTGGTATGCCAATATCACTCTCGTAGATTGTCGAGAATGGGAATGTTTATGTCTAATAAACTGATTAAGGAAAGAGCATAAATATTTGAGAAGATACAGACGATGAAACTAACAAAATTTCTTTTAATGAAAACGCTGTAAATCATATTGTAATCTCTTTATGTATTAGTAAACTTTGATTGCTTTATCAATTTAATTAGGAAAAAAATGAAACTTTAACATCATCAAGAAATAAAAACTGCTTAACTGGCATTAAAACCAAGTTTATTCTCTAAAGTTGCCGCAAGCTATGAAAGTTAATCCATTGTCTGTTCCTTCGTTCTATCCAATGAAATTGATAATAGGAAACGAGTTTTTTGAACTAATTCGAAAATTAGGCACAATTATTAAATTACAGTTTTTCCATACAAATATGAAAAGCATGATTTTCGTCTTTTGTCTTTTCTTTATTCTCCAGAATTCATCGCTTTGCAATACAAATCGATTCTGATAAGATTAAATTCCAGTTCTAATTTTATCATATAAATGATTGAATGTTGCTTCAATGAAGATTTATCTGTTCTAAATTTAGCCAAAATTTTTGGAATAAATTTCGATCCATCAATGTAATCATTTATCAGTAATGATATTAAAAGAGATAGATGTAGAAGTATCTTAGAATAAAAAAAAAAAATGACGAATAAATTTCTTTCATTTTCCAAAGTAATTTAAGAAATTTATTTTATTTTCAAGTTTTCCGTAATTAATCTGAAAATCTGAGCGTCAATTTTCATTTAACCATTCTTTGCTAATTATGATTGATCCAAGTGTTTTGTAGTTTAAGATGAGATGTAGATGAAAAAAAATAAAAAAAAAATAATTGGTACTGTAAGATGAGATATTAACATATGAAATCTTATTTGCTTTACCAAAACTTGACAGTTTTCAATTATTTTCCATTTTTCTTCATCATGAATGCAGTAGTTATTGCTGAAATAATTCCAAATAACAACCACTTATTTAGCAAAATAATCAAAGATTCAAGGTTTCTTCTCAAATTTAACTCTTAAAATCCCTTCAGATAGAAATTTTTTTTTGATTTCAAATTTAGTTGCACTTCATCGTACGTGTGATTATAGTTTTTATATTTTAATCATGAAGTTATGGCTAATACATCAATTGAATTTAAAAATATTATAAGTCATTTCAATTCATTCCAAAGATTCCGGATGGATGAATGGATAAGTTTTATGGATCGATCGTGCGACGTCAACTGATAATAGCATTTGCATCTATTTCATTGTTTATTATCATTTTCAGCGAAAAATCTCATTGGAATGGTACCATCATGAGATATTTTAAGTTATTTCTTCTTGCAGTATTTATTATGGCCATTTAATAATCAAAAAAATTATATTGGATGTTCCGTAAACTTACAATTCTTATCTTTTCTGTTTCATTTTTGAAATACAACATGAATGACTAAATTTTCAAAAAAAAAAAAAAGTCATAATTTAAACAGTTTTTGCATTATTGTACAAAAAATAAAATAAAGACGAGAAAAAAAGTTGAATAAACTATTCTTTCTTTGATTGATATTATTTGAACACTCTTCAGTTATGAAAATGAATATTTAATGAATAACGAACGCAAATGAGATCTTTATCGATATGCTTTGTTGAAATTGCTATGATTTCATTGTAAGTAAGAAAAAGAATTGTATTTTAAAATAATGATTTAAATTTTTCTTCTCAGTGTTTTATTTTCCTCATAATTTTATATTATATAACTTAGTGATGACTTTATTCACTAGTTTTCAATATTCAAATTTTATGTAAGGAATTCTTTCTGTTTTTGCGTTTTCCAAATATTCACTAATATGTGGAAGAATCAGTATTATGAGATTCAAAAAAAATTGATGAAATTACTGTATGTGTAATTATTTGATAAACCTAAAAGATTTCAATCTAAAAAATGGAAAATAAAGATGGGAAAAAGTTTGATATATTGAATACACCATAATCGATATGGAATACTTTAGATATGGTTTTTCATGCCTCTTCCAACAGAACTTAATTTCTGAATTTTTACATTTGTCAGAGGATACAATTTAGTAAATTTAACTTATTTTTATGCAGATAACTGATACAATGACACATTGCAGATAACTGAAACAGTAGATACTAAAACAGTACCATTTTCACTTCTGAAAGTTGCAAAAAAACGAAAATTTTTAGGAGTCCCAGAAAACCGCAATAAAAAAATTTTTTTTATTCAAATTAAGTCTGTTATAAAAGTTCAAAAATTATACATGGTAGAATAATGCAGGAGTATCAAATATACTGAGAACAAAATAATTTAAGCAATCATATCACAATAGTTCTAGTGTTGTATTACGTTGAAAATATTTCAAAATTATATATGACACAAAAAAGGAAATGAAGATGTGAGAAATGTGTAAGAGGAAGAAAATAGAATTTGAACTAAAATCTTCAATAATTTTTACTTTTTAATTTTTCTAATTTAAAACTTCTCTTCCATTCTGTTTCTTGTACCGCTACCTGATAACTCTGATGAATTTCATATTCTTCTTCTAATTTTTGGAAGCAAAGAATTCGTTCTTCGACGATGAATGATTCTTAGGAAATTTTGAAGTCCATATGCAATGTTTTTACACTTGTACTTTTGTGTATTTTTATTTCTATTTATATATTATTGCATTTTTATTTTATTAACAGATCGAATCAAACCTATTGTATTATGCAAATTGGCTATTGCAGAAAACAAAAAGATAAAATCTGAAATATTTTCGCAGAATTTTAGTTTTATGATTTCACTAATATTTATGAGTGAAGAAGTCTAATTTTGAATGCGGATTTCATAGAATATCAAAAGAATAGTGCTTTAATCCACGACATTGATATCGGCAGCAGCAACAACGGTATCTAAAATTTATCTCTTGTTATATTAATTGATTATTTTATCATTTTTGCAATTCTTTATTCTTTAATTTCTACATTTCTTTTCACTTTTTTTTTGTTAATCATTCGCCAATATTTATTGTTTTGGATGTATTCTAGCAAGAAATAGTAAATTTGATGCTATAATATTTTTTAACTTTCAACGATTTTGATAGAATTATTAATTGAATTGTTGGCAAAAAATTATCTTTTTTTGTCTTTTTTTGGAATTTTTTTTTAAATAAAATTTATTAATTAAATGAAAATATGAAATATGCGAGGAATAAACTAACATGCAACCACCAATTCCTCAACATTTCTTTCATTCCTGCTCCTCCACAGCAAACAACCGCTACACCATCAGCACCACCACCACCAAAACTACCACCAATAGGACCACCACCACTACACTGCGCGCATGGAGAAATAACCGCAGGAGAAGCAGCAGCAGCACCACCACCACTGCATTGCGCGCATGGAGAAATAACCGCAGGAGCAGCAGCAGCACCACCACCACTGCATTGCGCGCATGAATATTGTCGTTTAAATCGATGACTTCTGGATAAATCCTGCTTTTCGATGGCATTTACAGAATTATTCTTTCTCATTGAAATATCTGAGCTGCTATCATTAGCTATCATTACCGGTAGCATCAGGGATAGCAGCAATATAATCCACTCGAATCTCATTCTCCTGAAATATTCATGAGATTGTCATGAATCGTAATTTAAAAAGTTTTTTCATCACTCATTTTGATTGCATAGAAAGCTAAGAAAATATCATTGTTTAAATCATGAGTCGCTATCATTATCAGTAATAATCATGTATATGAATCTAGAGAATGATATCATGAGAAAATATCTAATTCAAAAAATATTTTGGAAATATTTTGGCAGATATTCTCAGCAGGATATCAATTTAATGGATAAAAGTTTTTAGAATCCAAAAAAATAAAAGGAAAAACTAGAATAAGTGTTATCTACATTATCTTCCATATATTTGCCGACTAAAGAAAGCCATCAATTAATTCGTTTCAATTTTTAAATTTGAAGTTATAAAGCATTTCAGATTTGCATGAATATGTTATTGAAAGGAGAATGAATATTTCCTGATCAATTCATGCATAAATTACAGTTTACACTGGCTGAAATATCAACGCATATATTGCTTATTTGTATGCATCAATATTTTTAAACTGCTACGTATTGATTTAAATGCATAATTTTTCAAGTAATACTATTTATCTTACATCTTCTCTGCGCAACTTACGTGAATATTCTAGCGAAAAATCCGCGAAAATTGAAGAAATATGTATCCAGAATGATAAAGCAGAATCATCTAGATGACTTTAGCGTATAGATTATTTTTAAAATTCAAAATTCAAGTTTATTGGAATTGGTAGAGGATGCAATTAATTTATATTAAAAGTATTCTTATTGATCATTCCTCTTTTAGCATCCAATATTTTGTTCAAAAAGTTAAATTTCTTCATAGAAAAAGTACAAAATTTCTCGGAAATTTTTTTATAAACAATGACTGCATATAAAGTGACCAAACCATCATGTCGAAAACTTTATAGCTAGTTGAAATTGCCGATTCCTTTAGCAACAGTATGTAACTATATCATTGGCTTGGATTTTGAAGGATTAAAAAATGATTTCCAGAAAGATTAGACACAGAAGTGGCAGATATTAGATATTTTTGCGTGAAAATGACATTAGCAAAAGAAAATTTGCGTCAGTTTGACTGAGAGTGATCTTCGATGATATGTCTTTAAATTCTATAATGAGTTGAAATGAATTGAACAAAATGGGAACAATCAGCCTGATGTTGATCCAGTTTGTTGCTTTAAATAATGGATTTTTTCCTTTTGTTGTAACTTTCTGTAAAAATGCTACCTCAAAACTTGTCTGATTATCATCTTAATGATATCGCTCCATTGATTTGACAAATTAATCACAGAGGAAGCAAAGAGGAACCGAAAAAAAAACTGAAAAATGCAAAGTTTTCTTTTTTTTTTTCTGAATGAATTACTTGAAAGTTCAATTAATTTGGAAACTAAAAGTGTATGTAGTAGACGTCAATGATTTAATTTGATATTGAATGAATTTTCTGCGTCACTGATAGAAACTTGATTCTGGATAAATTTTCCAATGATTCATTGCAATGGTCTACAATTTTACAATTTTTTTTTAAATAATAAAAACAGAAAGAAAAATAACAAAAACCTATTTTTTGGTAAATAAAAGCACTTTCAAGAAAAGGCAGATGGTGGAAACTAGATTAAAAAAGTGATGGCATCGAAAATTATCGAAATTTCCTTCTTCCAATAAATGTTGCATGGTAACTTCAAATTTGCTTTTTTTTTTCTTTTTTCCAGTTTTCTTTTTTTTTTTTCGGATAATAACATTTTTTCAAGTACAACATTTCAAGTTTACTTCCTTGTGCGTCATAAATGTGATAATCATATTTCATTGTATTTGTTTTGAAAAGGCATATTTCAGAAAGAAAAAGTATGGATTAATTATTTAATATCAATTATTGACTAACTTAAAAAATAAAAAATTTTGAAGAAAGAAATTAAAAAACATATCCAAAATAAGATGAAAAAAAATGCTATTATCCATTAAGACTTTTTAATCAATGCATGATACCTGGTACAAAGAAATACTCATAAAGGCTGCTAAAAAATTGTATTCACATGTTTGGATTTGATCATTTAAATCTTTCATTACTGGATTATTTTTATTTTTTCTGTAAAGTTGCATTTCAAAGTCGCATTTTTATTTTTTTACAATTTATTTCTTTATTTGTTTATTTTATAGGTGAAAAATAAAAAAGAAAAAAAGATATGGTTATAAAATATGATAAATTCGTGGTAAATGTTCAGATTTCTTGAAAGAAACAATATCAGATAAGGATTCTTTCCATTTTTCTTTTTTTTTCTTAATTTTAAAGCAAATGGTATAAACAATAGGAACAAATATTTATATTATAAAAATCATAAATTTAGGTTTTCATAGGAAAAATTTATTTAAATCATTTCTATATTGAATTTATATCACTTTTGTTTCTTGCAATATTAGTCAAAATATTTTATCAAATGTTTGACCTTTGAACTATGTTTATCAATAATTTTGGTTTTTTTATTAATCCATAGGCAACGTCATGTTGGTTGACTTATTTCGAATGAAGCAAATCTATGCCAATGTTCAATTTTATATGCACCATACTAAAATAAATAAATTAATTTTTCTAAATAAAAAAAGTTCAGAAATAAGATTTTAAGATTCATGTGAAATATCTCTGTTTAGTGAGATTAAAGGAATTAAATTTGAAAAGAAATTTGAAATTTTGATTATTCTATCAGTTCATAGCTGGTTGATATTCTAAATTATTTCAGCAGTCTTGTCATACCTGTTTTGTAAAAAAAGAAAAAAATTTAAAATATATGGTACCCGAGACTAACTAGTATTCTTAAAATTTCGATTTGATCAATCAAATCTCTCATCATTGCATTATTCTTATCGTATTATACTACTTGTGTAGGTGGAATTTTTCCAACATGATTACTTCTACCACAATAAAGTTACGTTTTATTTGTTTACAATTTATTTTTTTTTTCCTTCGGTAAGAGATTATTGTTCCTTTTGATTTATTTCATTTTAGCCTAAGAATTTTGATTTTGAATTATTAATTTACGTCATTGACATGCTCATATGTTCTTCATTCATTTCATTTGAATATTATTGCAATTGATATAATATGATGTTCAAATAATTAAGATTATTTACAAAAATTCGATAATTTTATCAATGATACAATTTATAAAAATGCTGCAATGTTATGAATAATTTGACTGATAGAAGATTGTCTGATAATACAGTAATATGAAACAAACAATTTCTGATATAAATGACAGAGATTTTTTAATGTAATAATTAAAAGCATTCATTGATCGTATACAACCATGATATGGTGTACAATGCAGTTTTCAGATGTGGAGTACGATATTGACATGATATAAAATACAACACTCATGCTGTCAAATACGGTACAAGCTTATTTTATGGTACAGCATTCATGATATGCAACGATATTAACTTATCGTATAGCACTTCATTCAAATTGTTCAATGTAATCGATGCTTGAAATTAAGAATAATTATGGAGCAAAAACAGTTTAGCTTTTTTCAAATCAATTCTAACTAATTGAATCAATTGGAAAAACATCATATCACTTTAAAAGCTTAAGGGAACCATATGATAGTGTTTGTTAATTGATTGTATCTATCACAATTTGTTGGTGTTTCAATATCCTTTAAAAAGACTTCTATTGAATGACGATTCTTCCTTGCAATTTGAAAGATTCAAAATAGTATCTGCAGTTCTTCTGTGTGATTGGTCATTTATTTTTCGGTAATTACGGACAGCTTGATTGATTTCATTTTATAAACAAAAAGATAATTTTAATAAGTAAAAAACCTTTCGGTGATCGCTGTAATTTTTAGTGGATGGAAAGCTGTTTGGAATGTTGTCGCAAAGACAATACTTGATTGTTTCGCCGAAAATTCTTAAATAAATCGGATAAAATGATTGACAGTGTTAAAATGTGATTATTTATTTGATAAATTTTCATTTTTTTGCTTGCCACTTTCCATTTTGCTGATTATCGCTGTTCAGTTGAGAAAGATATTTAGTTGTAATTGTTGATGGTTCCTCTTTCCTATCACTATTAGAAAGATAAATAGTGATAGTCACTTATGGATGATTAAACTTATCATTTTAATGGCAGTTGTAAAAGAGTAATAATTTGACAAAAAAAAAAAATCAAAAACGAAGAAAAATGCGGTGCAATAGTACTTAATATACTGAATTAGGAAGATAAGCCGTAAGTACCATCGCGGACTTTTCAATCATTTGCAGCATTTAGATTAATTAAAGTTTTTATTCATTTTTTTTTGATTAGGAACTCGTAAAATTTCCTCATCATTTGCAGCTAAATTTAAACTTTTAAATATTCTACTGTATGCCGGATATAAGTTGTATTTTGCCAGTTCGAAATTACACAAAAAGTAAAAATAAAGATTTATTTTATCATACAATGAGCAATATATTGTTGAATAATTACTTTCTCAATACCAAATGACAATGTCCACTCTTTTTCAGGCAGATATCAAGCGACTGATAAATTGCCGTTATATGACCCACAATTATTGTGATATTTTGTATTTTTATTAAGTATCCGTAAATCTTATATTTCATTTCTCTTTCAATTTGCTATAAAATAAATCTTAAAAGCTTGCGTAAATAAAACGAACAAAACTAACAATTCTTCATCTATTTGATTTTAAAATTAAAATATAATTTAAATTCATATTTTCGTGAAATTGTCGACAAAATTTAGTGTAAAATATCATATATGTTGCACATACATTCAAGATAATTTAACATAATTAACTTGAACTAACTTAGATTTAACATTTGAATTTTTGGCACTTAAAATTAAAGTGCCATTTGGGCCAATAAATAAATTAGCTTATTCGCAGGAGAAATGATCCATAAGACAAACCATCATAATGCATGATATAATGTTAAGAGAAAAATTACAAGTTGGGTTCGATAACAGATATGAGTTTGAATCGAATATCGAATGATTCAAATATTTCAAACTGGCAAATTCATTAAATTTATTAGTGTAAGGCTTTTGCATCCTAAATTGAGAATTTAGATATTAATTTGAAAAATTTACCCAAAATAAATGAAAATTCTTGAGAAATAACATTGAGCACCGTATGCATTCTACTTCGAGCGATATGTATGTCGTCATCCTTCACTCGTATATTCTGTCATCATTTCAAGAAATCTCAGGCTTTTCCAGATGACAATTGCAGTTTCGATTGTAGTGAATTAAGCTGAAAAAGTGAACGAAAAGCATGCTATAACTATGGGTTTGTTCCATATTTCTTTATTATTTTAAGATTAAGTATTGAGATTCAAATAAAGCCATATGTTTCATTATAAGAAATTATGGATAGGAAACTATTAGAAAAAAAAAAAGATAAACAAACAATTCAAGAAACTTCACAATTTATCTAGCCAATCATTTGTTCTAAGATGATCAAAGATTCAAAATTTTCTTCTCAAATTTAACTCTTTTAAAATCTCGCTTGACTTCTCATGATTTTGATGTCATAATGATCATACTGAAAAGAAAGAAGTTGAATTTTACCTCTATCTCACATCTGACTGATATTGTGACCATTTGACCATCTAATTGATACTTCTAAATCTTTCTTCTGATCTTCTCTTTACAAAATTAGCTAACCTATTTCAATAATATGCCAGAAAGTTGAGCATTGGTTCAGAATTTTTTTCGTTCGAAATAAACTAATCAATATGATGCTATCCACAAATGAATAATGAGTGAATGCAACAAATATAAAATTATTAAATAATAAAGTTCAAAACTCAACTGTTTCATAATGATATTTTGACTAATATTTCATAACGACACAAAGTGAAAAAAAACGACACAATGCAGAAATGGTATAAATAAATCTTGCTCATGAAAGCTCGATATTATGGTTCATAAAATCAAAATAGTTTTTTTCTATTCTTCATATCATTCCATTCGCTTTAAAATTGAAAAAAAAAAAAAAAGTGGAAAGAATTCGTCAATATCTGACAATGAAAGTTTCTTCCAAGAAATGCAAACATTCATCATGGATTTATTGCAAATTGTCGACAATATTAATATTATTTTTTAATTGAAATGTCTCGATTTTTTTCGTTTAACCTTATTTCAAAATAGATGAAGAAATCAGTCAGTTAGAAAAGCCTAACTAATTTGACATAAGAAGTTTGCACGAAGCGAAATTATGGTTGCAAAATAGTGTGAAAGGAGAAAGTATTTATAAATTATAAATTTTTTAATCGATTAATCTATTTCATAATAAAAGTAATTTCTGGAAATGTTGGAGACGAAATGTTTGAAAAACAAACTGTATGTTATCTTAGTACATATAAAGCATATGTAAATTATAATCATGAAATGATGGACAATAAGCTGATTGAAATTTAAAATACTCTTCATCATTTCAAATTTATTCCAAAGAATAATTTTTCAGATGGATGGAATGATGTAAAATTCATAAATTGATGCATCTATTTTACTGTTGACAATGTCATGATACATAGGTTACGCGGAAAAAGAATGATGCAGATTGGCGGATAATTTTCAGTAATTTTGATTCAAAATTCATTGATGACTGAAAATTTGATTGTTCGATAATATTCTGGTACCATAAGAAATGAGAGTTAAATCCTTTTGTAAGATAAATGGTTTAATTTCGGTAAAAACAATGTAAATGATCAATCTGCACAATATTACATCCTGAAATGGAATTTCTTGCTAATTATTTAGAATCATGGATATGCGATATATGAATATTTACATTTCCAATCTTAGAAACCAAAATAAAACAATCCAGATCTCTCAATTAAATATTTTTATTGTTTAATTTACTACTTTAATTTGTTCATGCAAAGTTAATAATACGAAACAAATGAAAAGATGAAATTAGGCGATAAGAAGCAGTTGTGAAATGAAATTTGCCAAATTAGTAAACGAGATCAAACATTTAATCATATAAAAATGGATGATTTGCCAATTGAAACAATCCATTCTAGAAGACCGGTTTACTTTATTAAAGTAAGTGATATAAAAGTAAAGAATACTTACTTACCACCTACAGTTTTTGAACAACATCATTTTCAACAAAAAATCACATTTGGACGATTGTCATCATGAAATATTCCAAGTTATTCCTCCTTGCTTTCTTTACTACGATCACCGATTTTACGGTTGAGGAGAAGTGTTCTGGATGTTCCGAAACTGAAATGTATGATTCTTATCTGATTTAGTTTCATTTCAAAATTATATTATAAATGAATAAGTTTCTGGAGAAAAAGCTTTAATTTAAACAGTTTTATCATCATCATATAAAATACAAAATAAAAAGGAAAATAAAGAATTGAATAAATTATTCTTTCATTCATCGACAGTATTTAAATACCCCGATGTCATGAAAATGAATATTTCATAGGAAGCTAAATATAAATGAGTCTGTTATCCTTGAATAAGTTCGGAAAATTTGGAAGTTATGAATTTTTGATGATCGATCAATAATAGATGAAAATGATTTCTAGAAAAGTGAAAAATTGTTGTGACGAAACCTTGAATAATAATTGCAAAGCACATTTACAATATTATATTTCAGTTATCGAAAACGATTGAAAAGAACATTTTTTTTATCCGTATCGTCCATTCCTTTACCCAGGCATTTATTTCTTCGGAGGAACTTTTTCTTTTACCAATAGATTTCCATTTGGACCAAATCCTTTTCAATTTAGACCAGGCACAGGTCCCTTTGGTCCCTTCGGTCCATTTGGACCATTCACCACTCAGGCCTGGTCCGTTCGGTAGGAATGGACGCGGACATCGTCGTCTCCGTAAGTGGTGGTTTCGGCATATTTGGAAGTGGCCCTGGTGGAAATTTTGGTTTTGGTGCATTCTTCAATCGTGGATAGCTCGATGCCAAGGTTTTGCAAGTAGTGTAACAGACAAAATTTTAGTGAGTCTTGTGATCAAACATATAGATAGAAATATTACTGTGCGTTCATTTTAAAATTAATTAATTTTTTTCATAGTATTTTATCGATAATAAATTGACTCTTATCATTTGTTGATATCTATTGACATAATTTGATAGAAAACTCTTATCCTCAAAATATTTGTTCCATGAAATTGTCAAAATGCTGTGGTTAAAACTATTTGACGAAAGATACAATGTATATGAAAGAATACATCAAATATTTCTATTCTCCAGCATTTATCACGTCTATCACGGTAATTTTCTTAAATTCATTTTGATCTTTGATCACGTGTTCTCACATCACGTATTTGACTTTCGATTACGTCTTTTTGAAAAGACCTTCGATCATCTATTTTTACTTCATTTATTAGTATTTTCTTCTCGAAAATTCTAATACATATTTTCTTCTGAATGAATCTGAATTTGCAATATAAATCTAAACTATTTTATTGAAAAGAAAACCTTCTTCATATGTTTCTTTTTTAATTTAAAATTTATCACTTATTTTAAGTAAAATCTTTATTAATTTTCATTAAATAAATCAATAAAATTAAAAAACTTCTATGTGGTATCCATTGAACAGATTATTTTGCTTTGATCTATTAAGTTTGACTAAGGAATAGAACCATAAATAAGACTGAATCATTAAACTTGATGAACTTTTAACATTTATAAAAATCGTCAACCTTCTTTCCATTCAATACGTCATAATGATTTTTAATATCTTGAATTGCTAGAAATTTTTCAAAAAATTCATTAAAATCTCAAATCGCTAATTTGTTTTTCTGCTGTCGAATAACAGTTTTCAACAATGAAAAAAAGTAAAAAAAGAACCTTTCTTTTCAATCTCTCTTTTACTGTTAATTGTTATTTTCTAGCATTGGGTATATTGATTCACAGATACAGAAAAAAAGAAAAAAAAAGGAGAAAAAAGTGATAATGCAATTGAGCATCAAATCAAACAACAAATTTTGAATATCAATTAAACATCATATTTTATGATTTTTGCTTGACCAATAACAAATTTTTTTCCTGGAAATTTTTATAAAATAAGTCAAAGTTTTCATTTATTACTTTCCAGTCATTCTGATTTCCGATCATCTTTGTTTATTTAATTTATGTAGAATGCTGTAAATTTGACATAATTATTTCGATTAATTAATTAATCAATTGATTAAGTTATTTTTATAATTATTATTGCAAGAAATGTATATATATTATCTTGTATTACCAAGTTTCCCTTTAATCGATTAAATTGAACAATCGTAAAAATTGTTTAAATTTTAAAATTAATTAGTTATGATTTAACAACAGAAAAGAAAATTTTTTTCTGTCAACATGATAAACGATTAAATGATAGCACGTGTAGCTCTTTCTTCGTATAATGCCTGTTGGCGATAAATGCCTAATTCGGGTGACCAGCGTAAGTCAGCAACAAATAAGGATTTTATGGTTCTTCCAGTTTGATAAGCTTTTATCGCATGAATTATCATGTTAATAATGATAACACTCAATGGAAGCAGCGTTATCAGAGTTAAGACAATAACATTACTGAAAATTAATGCATTAAAAAATTAGTAAAAAAATTTGAATCTGAAACCTTTTTGGAAAACGGAAACATGCTTCTTTCATGATCAAGAAGAATTATAAATATGCACAGAAAACGGAGAATCAAAATGTGCCTATTATTCATTCCCACAAGAAAATTCAAAACGTAAACAAAATTTGCTAATATTTATTTCTAGAAGAAGATTAAAAACATTAGAAAGTTTCAGAATCAAATTTACTTTCTTAACTGCTACACATCATATTTCTAGAATTTAAGAATAAACAATCATTCAAAACAATGTAAACATTATGAAATTTAATAAGATTTATGCCTTTTTTTCCTTTGAATAAACAAATTCATTTCTAACTTTGTTTCGATTTTTTTATATTATTGTAACAACTACAGTAAATTTATCTTATATACAACAGTTGCAGTAAAAGTAACCGAGAGATGATATAAAATTTTTTAGTTAAAAATTTATCAAATTAAATTTTTTTCTACGTGAAATTTTCTTCATTATATTCAAATAAATCATCAAATGTTCAATTTAACATCAACCTGTATATTTTGCCTTCAATGATGATGAATAAAGCAAGCGCGAATGAAACCTAAAAAACTATTAGTTACTTATAATTTAAAGCAAGGCGCAAAGAATTATCAATTGATATTTTCATATGAATGAAACAAACAAAAAATGCCTCATTTTTTCTTATCATTATCTTTAATAATATTAGCGATTGCTAAAAGTGAATTAAACTTGAAATAACTGAAATCTTGCCAAACAAAGTGCTGGTGTAATAATATACCAACAAGCGGTCCAGTACCAATTTATTGGATATCCCAAATATCTATAAATGATTTTTTTTTTCATGTGTAAGACGAAAATGATTGACAATCAAATGAATGGATTTTACAAAATAGTTTTTTTAGGGATTAAAAAAGTAATACTTTCATAATTCTATTGAGAATTATAAAGTAATACTTTCACAAATTTGCAAGAAAAAAAAAAAGTGGTATTTTCATAATTTTTGTTAGGAAAAAAAGAATTGTTTGTTAAAAAGTTCATTTACTTCCAAAAATTATTTGGCGGTTCTCGAAGCATTGTATGCAAATTGACCATTAATCGTTTTAGAGGATAAATATGAATGCTTATTAATGATTCAAGAAAAGCAAGAACTAAGATAAGAAGCGCCAGATGGAAATAACGAACTTTTATGTCGCCAAAGGCCTGAAAAAGACATACATAATTCGATTTGTAAAACTTGTGCAGTCTTAATGGATAAACTAATTTTCACATAAAATTTCAACTTTTTCTTTTTTTTCCAACTCATTTTGCGATTGTTATTGTTTTCAGCATAGATTGAATAAAAAGATTTCGTACTATTTTCAATCATTTTAAAAAAGAAAGTATAAAGATAAGTTTCATTTTTGAAGAGGCAAGAAAAAATGGTGAGAGACAGGAAGAGAAATACTTTTAGCAATCGTTTTTTAAAAAAAAAAAAAAAAAACTTTAACTTATTGAAATTATAGAGTTTTGATTTTTGAAGGAAGTTACTTTGGATTATTGTATAATGCAAAATTAACTGAATTTAACTGATCCTACATCGCTTGAAAGAAAATTGCATGTACTTATAGCTAAAATATAAGCCTAATAAGCTATACTATAATATAAAAATTAGAAATAGTTATAAAACGAAATTGAAAAAAGTTATATGAACTTATGAGAAATGAAATATTGCTTGAGATTTAAATTCAGTCATTAAACATATTAGCTCAAATAGTACTAATCAAAATAAAGGAAATTTTAAAAAAATATCTTAAGCTTACTGAACGACCATAAGTGTAAATATATAAGTTTATGAGCAAGAAATATATGCAAATGATTATATTTCGCGATGTTTTTGGTTCGATAAATTTAATTCGTGCTAAAGTTCGATATACAGTCATAATAATCATTTCAAGCGTTAGTATCTGTAAGACTTCTATGATTTTTTATTATCACAGTCATAATTTTCCGTAATTAATTAATTTATTCGCTGATTGATTACACCACTGTAACTCTCTGATTAATTACACAAATACAATTCTCTGACTGGTTGCAGAATTGCAATTCCTCAATTAATTACACAATTACAATTCCCAAATAATTGTACAATTGTAACTCTCTAATTCGTTACACAATTATAACTTCGTGATTCATTACTCATTATTTCTTATAATCATAATCACTCATGATTTTTCAGCATTTCTCACAAATTTTTAATATTCAATCTTGAATATTTCGTAAGTTATGAAAGTATTCACATATTCCTATGCCAGGCTTCAATTGTATTCTGATGCTCTCGTCAGTCATTCTCTTAAATGGGCTTTTAAATCGATTATGTTGTAATTTTTTCAAATATTCACACTTTCTCAGCAAGATATTTGACAATGCTTCATATAATTAAAATACATATTTTCATATGTTTCAATTTGATTTGCTATATTTTTGAGAATATTTATTGAAAATTTTACTTGTGTGCTAATTGTAGATAGAAATAGTGAAAAATAGATAAGAATGAGTATGAGTGCACCAAAAGATGTTTTAGCAAAAAGTAAGGATAGTACGATGAAGAATACATCTTCGCCATGTTTCCAAAGCATTGCTACTAAATTAATGAAATGTTTCGAATAAATTAACTGAGATAACCACCGGCATATTGATTACATTTAATGATAAAATTTAATAAAGTAATAAGAGTATCGTGATGAAAAGTCCGAATAGTCTTGAAACTTAATTATTACTAATCAGAATTATCGGTGACAAATTAGAATTATTCGATTTATATTTCATAGCCAAAATTATTGACCTGTTAATTTTTTATTTGTGATAGCAAAGAAAAAAGAAAGAAAAGCTGTTAAATGGTATTTCTGTTCAATGAAGAAATTTCATCGGTTGCTGAAATCCGTTTTGCATTTATTTTATGTCGATGAATTGCTTTTCAGCTCAGATCATTTGAATCTATTTATTTTCATTGGGATTGAACAGTATTTTTTTAATTAAATTTTTTGATAAGGAGAAGAAAAAAGAAAGGATTAATTGAATTTATGAAAAATTTAGTCTAAACAAGCATACTTACAGCCTTTTCCAACGCTCATAGGAAACATAAATTCAACAGCTGCACCACTTACAGAAAATACAAAAATGCAAGCAAATAAATTAATTATCATTCCAAAAATAATTACCAAAAATGTATCACTACAATATGTTTAGGTAAATATGTAAGTTCTTTTTTTTTTTCATTTTTTCTTTAAATCAAATTAATCCACAAATGATGCAATAATGCAGTTATGATGCAATGATGCAGTGTTTAATTGATAATTTATTGATTACAAGTGTTTAGGAGAAAATTATATCATTGTTAATAAGTAAGGAGAAAAATTGTACCGCATAAAATTATTCCGAAAATTCTTCATTGATGCTATTGTTATATATGTGCCATCTAATAAGTTCGGTGCTATTGTTGCCTTAAGGTAAGGAAAGATATTATTTGACTTTTTGTTTCTTTTTAAGTAAAGATATTATTTCGTTTTCTAGTTCTTTAAGTACTCTTACCTTATAGTAATTTACGCTGTTACAATGTAAAATGAAAGGATTTAAAACTCGTTCTTAATGTAATACTAATAATGGCAATAATGATAATAATAACAACCATAAATATTTTCTGATATGTAAATTTCATCTTTTCTGCTGCAAAATTTCAGCTAATTTTTTATTCAGATGTCGGAATTATTGGTGAACAGAAGAAGGAATATTACCGAAGTTCACACATTTATTAAATCTAAACTATTCTTCCTACTAATTTTTGATTAATGACATCAATTTCTTGCTTTTATCTCAAAGAAATCAAAATTATTTCTCGTTCAGATTATTCAAGAAATATTTTTGCCTTACTAATTCTTTCTCTTGACGTAAACGAGGAGAAAAAGTCGAAAACTTATTGAAGAAAATTTTATTTCAATCAATTTCATTATAAAATGTTCAAATAAGAAAAAAAAAAAGGAATTACTCGTTTTAAATTCCAATTTACGAAAAATAATTTTTGATTCATCAATATTTTATTATTGATACTATTGTCTTTTTTTCATCGGCATAGATTCAGTTTCATCCTATGATTTCCAATTGTTATAAAAATAATAGAGGAAAACCTGAAGCGCAGCAGTGACCCAAACTTTCAAGTCGAGAAATTCATGCAAATCCGGTGAAAAACCTTCCGCTATTGAAGCAATTGTATTTCGAAAACCAGCTTTTACAGTTGCATAAATAATACAAATTATCATACAAAACGATGGAAATACAACAATAAATCGAGCTATCTAGAACACGATAAAAAATTGTAAAATTCGTGTGAAATGAAGCGATAAATTGGAATTTTTTTTTATTTAAATTAATTTGCTTAGACCAATTTTATGCTTTTTGCAACATTGATTCCGATGAAAATACCGTTGTAACAATATATTTATTCTTCATTTTTTTTTCTATCATTCCTATGCAACTAAATGCTGAATTTGCTACGAAACGAAATAGATTATTTAGGTTTAATTAATCTAATTACGGTCTCTTCTTCATCGATTCAATTAACTTGCCGAAAAAAAACTGAAAAAACCTTAGAATAAAAATGTATTCCAAGAATTGCAATTATAGCGATAATTGCCTGCTCGATAGTAGCTGAAGCAACAAAAAATTCACTTATTTTCGTAGATTTATTAATCTTCTCTTTCCTAAATAGAAAAATTAAATTTCTAATTACAAAAATGCAATTTCTTCCAATTATCAAAGGATAATCAATAATGAAAGAGAGAAAATATTGATTGATTTCATGGAATTCCACTTTTTTCTATGTTCGAAAGATTTTAATTTGGCCAAATAAATGTCTATTAAATTTATCCGTATACCAATAAATATTTGGCGGAAATTCACGAAGTGCTTCAGAAGTTGATGTCATAGCGATGATAATTTGTTCCCATGTATAATTCAAATTCGTCCTATTATTAAGCAATCGCAAATTGTAACATTTTGAATAATATTGATAATTACCGGTTGCTTCATTACATTTTACATACGGATCATAGCAAGATGCTGAAAATTTGTTGCACAAAAATTCAAAATAATATAATCAGAATGAAGAATCGTTGTACGAATCTTATCATTTCCAAATAAAATCTTTCAACAAAGAATAAAATTAATAATATATTCAATATGATAAGTAAAGCACTTTTGTTTAAATTTCAAGTAATTTTCATCAGGAAAAAAATTTGTTTTTGAAATTTTATTTGACAAATTATGCATAGAATAATTTCAAATAACACGTATGAAAGTAACAAACAACAATATAATAATTCAAATAGAAATTATCAACAAATATTGACTTAAATTTCAAAAAAAAGAAAATTTAAAAAAGAATTGACAACAATGAAAAATAAATTTACAATGGCCTTCGTAAACACATTCTAACCAAGTAGTTCGTGACCAAGAACTGAATACAGCGGTGATACTTTTAAATGTATAAAAAATACCCATCGCGGAATACGATAATAGAATACTTTTGAAAATGGCCACTAATAACATTGCAATACCAATTCCTGAAGCAAGGAATGAAATCCGGAAACGGACGTGAATTTTTTCATCATCCCACGTCAGATACTGAAATATCGCCAAAGCAATATCTTATCCAGTCATTTCACTGAAAACTTTCACTTCACAGCTTACAATTTATTATAACCGTACAGCATTCCTGATCCATATATTGATATCACGATAGTTTGTAAAGTGAAATCTAATAATTGGTTAAATATCAAAATATCGGACAATTTGACTGGTAAGATTATGTGGATCAGAAACTGTCGGAAAAAACGGGATAATATTAGCGTAAGTATGTTTAAAGTAATTGTATTATAGAATATTTCTTTAAAATGATTCATAAATATAAATGAATGTAATGAATTGTTCTCATCTTTGTCTCCAATAAACAGACTTATTTACAATGTTTGGAATTTTGTAAAATAATTCCCACTATAAAAGGCGCTAATTGATTTATTTGAGAATACATTCTATCGCCATAACTCTCGTCGGCAATTCTACAATCAGTAAATTCAATCTTATTGATTTTTGTATGTTTATTATTTCTTTTTTTGCCGTTTAAATAAGACTATTGAAACTTCTTTCACGAGATCACTTGTTAAAGACCCAGTTTATTCGATTCGTGAGATTGATTGTATTATCTAATAATCCTCCTGCAATACCTAGTAGTTGGTTCTTTCTGAAGTTTTATACAGGATAGCTGAATTATGCAATGACGCTGTTATATTCGCTAAAGCGTTTGATTGGAGGAATTGTGGTACGAAACGTTTTCAATCTATTCGCAAACTTTCAATTTGTCTGACGTTTCGCTTGCCTGAATAGAGCGTAGACATTGAATTTGTGCTCCAATTAGGCCATTTTTGGTAGGCAGAACTGGCGCTATGGAATGAGTCTACTCACTTCAAATCTTTTGTTAATCAATAAAATTTTTAATATTTATCTGTGGTAAACATTAACAGAAAAAAAAAAAGTTTTCCGTAACAGAATTGCTATATTGTTATACTGAACTACATATATATGAACATTATGAACAGATCATTTCAATAAGTCCGATAGTTTTCGTTTCTTCTTTTCCTTTTAAATTTAGATAAAGCAAGATAACTTTTTTACAGAAAAGATCAAAGTAAAGTTTGAAAAAGTCAATACTTTAAATACCTCCAAAACCAGGACAAAGATGATAGAAAAGTTGCATTGATGGAAGTGAACTATATTGGCCTATGGCATTCTCCAAATAAATAATTGGAATAGTGATAAAGATGAGACATAACACATATGGGATCAAAAATAAAACTGAAATATGTAACTTTAAATGTTTCATACTTAAATATAGAAGAACTTAAATACATACGTAAATATTTATATCATTTATTTTGATGCCATTCATACAATGCAAAAATTTTGGGTTAGAAAACTTTTAAATTTTTATTAAATTTGTATTGAATAAAAAGGAAATAAGATTACTTCCACCACTTTCCGAGCAAATAATCGGAAATCGTAAAATATTGTTGAGTGTGACAATAAGAGATAAGATGATAAAAATGTGATCAGCACGATTAGTGAAACGGAATGCTGTATGAGTAAATTGCTGCCGTATTCGTTCCATCTAAAAATTATTTCATTCCATTATTTTTCAGATTTATTTTATATAAAAAAACCAAAAAATTTCGACTATATTTCGATTTATTTAAACTTAGAAATCATTGTTTAACATGTAATTTTTTTTTTTTCGGCATAAAATAATTTGAAAAATTCTGATTCATATTAATGTTCAGATTTTCAAGAAATTAAGGCAAAAAATTTGGGATCGATAATTTTGTCTGAATAATATTTTCAAAAGAAGAATTAGATTACACTATAATCATAGATTCCAGTAAATGATTGAATTTCTATTTCTTCTTCCACGTATTTGCCAATATTTTCATATCGTTCAGATCGATTATCTTCTAAATACATTAATTTCGCAGCTTTTTAGAAATATACTAATTATTATTAACTCATTAATTTAATTTTTCTAAAATTGAAGTGATGGCTTTTTAAAAATATATATAGAAATAATTGTGGCTAAGAAATGCTAATATGCAGATAGGTATGAATGAAAAAGAAACTTAAAGCAAACCAAAATCAGTAAAGATGAATTGTTCTAAACAATTATTACTCCGATCAGTAAAACAGAAAATTGCAATTTAGTCATTGAATGTTTGCTCTGAGAGGTTCACACAAAAAATTGCAATAATCACTTTCTTTAGGTTTTGTAGGAAAAAATGCCATATTTTTCTTTTTCTTTGGTAATAATTCTTGTTTTTCGATAAAGATGCCATCCTCACTTTTAGCTGGGTGCATTATTTTTCAAACTTATTGATATTATTCTGAAACATAGAAACTTTCTGAAAAAAAAAATGTACTCTTTAAGAACGTCGCATTTATTAGATAAGATTCAGAAAGTTCTTGAAATTGTTTCAAATACAAATTCGTTTCATTAAATTAAAGGAAGATATCATACGGCAAACAATTTTATAACTGAAGTAAAACTGCTCGCTTTTTATATACTTGAATGGATGAGATAAATAATTATTTCATTCGAAATTAATAAGCAACCGTCCGATAATGCGATAATTCGAATTAATAATCTTTCTGATTTTATGGATGGAAAACAAAATTTATGCAAATGAGGGAAGCTTCGAAAAACAAGACATGCAAATGTGTTTTTCATTGGCTTTAAAATAGATTGCATAAAATGTTTACTGAATATGAATGAAAAAAAAAAAGATCAAAATATATCATTATGCAAGGTGGTGCGATAACAATGCTCAATTACACATTACTTTTTCACTGTATTTTTGCATAAAATCTTCTTGTGACAATTGAAAATGGAAATTTATATTGAACTATCGTTGTTAATCTTATAACGTATCTGTTTGCAAAGTTATGTCACATTTGTTTCGAAAAATAATAGACGTATTTGTGGAAAAGTAACTGGATTTTTGAAAAGTATTTTGGTTGAAATCTCTGGAAATTAAATGATATAATCACAAATATTTGTATTTGAAGAGGAAAAAAAAACGATTAACAGGATAACATGAACGAATAAATTGAATGCTTCGTTAAATTTCAATCTTTTTTTCTTCGTGTTCCTCAATTTTTTTCAATGCTTTGGCATTTACATACCAATGAAGTGCAATGTATAATTCAACTAGCGTTATTATTTGAATCCCAAATATTGTAAAGAATATGATAAAATATGCCGATACTATAATATAAGTGTAAATTTTATTTTTTTACAAGTGGAAAATTATAATTTTTCAGAGTGAATTGAATAATTAAGATTAAAGTTTCAGTGCATTTTTCTTCATTGTTGATAAGTACTGAAATAAAATTTATGCATTTTAAATTGAAATAAGGAGCAGTTTTTCTACATGATTTAAATATATTACCAATAATTTTTTCAAGAATAGCAATTATTGTAAAACAAATCAAACAAGCAATTACGAAGAAGTTAATAAAAATCTGAAAATTAAATTAACATTGATTTACAAGACATAATTTTTGAATAATATGAAATAATTTCTGAATAATACGAAATATTTATATGTTATTTCGGAAAGTCAGCACTTGCTTTCAGAATCTATTATCCAAATGATTTTAAATCTCGAAACAATTGCATTTTGGAACTTGCGAGTTATTTCTCCTAAGGAGAATACGGATAGTTATAATTGAATTTTATCATGAATTGTTCAACATGTATTATGCAATGATTCTACTGTAATCAGAATTCAGCATGTGTGAGATACTTCTGTGGTAAATTACATGTTTTCTGAGAAGGCACATATTGAAATTAAATTATATTTTAGTAGTTGAAAATTGGAAGCTAAACCGTACGATAATCCATCGATGATGAATTAAATTGCAAACTGATCAGTTAAACATAGCAACTAACCAAGTAAATTATAAATGGTGAAATAAGTAGTGATATCTTGCATACATATGCAAATGCGGCAAGAATTCCGGAAATCCATACCGGAAAGATAAGGATGAAGTGGATTACAGCACCGGCAAGTCCTTCGGTAACTATTAGTGCAATTTGCGTTTTCATTGCTGTTATTATCGTAAAAGCAGCTACAGTTAACATCCAAATCTAGAAATTACTTTGCCATTAATTTCTTAATTGAAATATTTTTTTTTACTTGGTATATTTTTTAAGTTAATAATGAAAATGTGTAAATTTCGTTTTTTCAATGCATGTGGCATTTGTTTATGTAACTAATAATTTCTTGTTTTTTAGCTTTCGTTATCGGAGAGAGAAAAAAATGCTTAATAAAAGTGAATAATTTCAAAAAAAAAAAAAAAACCATTGAGTTTTATTGGTTCAGAATTATTAATTTTTGTAGAACAAACATTAATACTGCAGCAACAGAAGTATTGTTCCTTTAAATGAAGATATTTTTCTAGTTTAACTGAAAAATTAAATTCCAATAAAAGGAAAATACAAATTTATCGTTTCAATACTCGGATTGTATTTTTTCTGACATCAGTGGGATTTCAAAGAGAAGTTAATTTTTCATTCTCATACAAAGCAAAAATTTTTAAATTTTTATCACAGGATAGCAAAAAATCGTTCCTTAAGAAATATGCTTAAATTATTATCAAAATTACCAAAAAAATTTTCCTTCAAATATTCTGTTCCATTTTTTTCTTCCGAAATATATTCATCCGATTCAGGATTATAATTCTGTGACAATATTTGTGTTTCATTTCCATTGCTCTGAGGTCGACCATTTTCTAATAATTCCATTTTGATAAATTATACTTTCCATAGTCGATTTACTATTTACAGATTTTCTTTTGCTCATATGCAAATCAATTCAAATGCATGTCAATCATAATAAGGTTGACATAACTCGGTGTTTGACTTTCACTATGCAGATTATTTGAAAAAACAATCAATTATCATTGGATTGGGTAAGTTTTAATGATATCAAAATATTTAAATTTATTTATCAAGATAGGAAGGACAAATTTGAAATGCTAGCCTCTTGAAATCCGAACATAAATAGAAACAGTTTGTCAGTAGAACTGAAATGATAAAATAATCCAAGTATTTTGAGCAGAAGAAATTTGTACTCTTTCTCAGATAGTTGAATTACTTATCCATATTTGAGCACAAAAGCCTTTGTTCTCTCATCTTCCGATCTGCTAATAGAGCTTATGGTCATTGTTTAAACTGTTTAAATCCATGTTAATTATCTGGAATGTGGCAAGGACTGAAGTTTGTGTGCATTGTCTCAAATATTGCAAATATTGCCCATCTCATCTCTTTTGTCCTGATAATCAACTTTTGTTATGATTGTGTTGCAAGACTCCGCCCAATATCCATATAAAAAAGAGCTTTTTGAGTCGACAGAGATCAGTGTCTTCGAAATCGGTGTCTGCGGCAGTTCAGTTCCGTCCAGTTTCAAAGATAACTTTGACGACAGCAAGAAAGATAGTTCAACAGCAATTGTGGAGCGAAAAGAGGAGACAGTTGCAAACGAGAAGTACGACAACGTAGTAAACCTTCAAATGATTATTAAGTTTGAAACATTTAAACTACCGTTTATTATTTTCGTGCATTGTTCATTCAATCCTTACTATTGTATAAGCGAGATATTGAGTATAATATCATATAAATCCAATGCAGCATATTTTTGACCTAACGGAGTTACAATTGCAAGAAAATTTCCAACCTAACAAACTACAATTGCAACTGTCAGATTTTTGCTCAGTGTATTTTGCCGAAACTTTTGGTAGCTATCGATAATTCGTATCATATGATGTGCCTTACTATGATTGACATCAATAACTTCTTATCAGATTTTATGAAAAATAATGTTACAATTATATTGAATATGATTACATTTCACGATATCTTTCTTTTATCTAATCTTCAAAATCGGAAGCTTTCTCCACATTTTTCTTTTGAAATATAATGCAATGAAAAAATACTTTTTAAATTTTCGAAGAAAAAAGAAACAAATGAATACAATCAGAAAATTAAATTACATTGCGAATAACAAATAAAAGCAATTGGTATGGCAAATTCTACAGATCATCTGAAATTATTGTTCGCTTTGCGAAATATTTGCACATTCAAGTAGACGATGATCAGAATTATTGAAAACTTGATTGTTGAGGGATTGTATTATCCGAATTCGGTGGTGGCCAATTTTGTGGTAAATACAGTACTGAAATTTTCTTACTCATAATTTCATATAGTATGGTATGAAGTTAGCACATTACACGATATCACACAGCATGATATTGCATTGTATGATATTTGTACTATTTAACGTTTTTGCAAATTTTGCACGATTAGAGTATGGTACAGTTACAGTAATTATTACCGAATTTTAAATGTAGTATAGCATTATTGATTAGGATGTAGTAATCGTTAATTAATTGCTACAAATTAAATACAGTACATTATTAGTTAGGATGGAATAATTGTTAACTGTGTAAGAATATAAAATTCCATGAACTGTATCAAAAGTGAAGTGTAATCAGAGAAAAGGAATTATTAATATTGCTAAAACTAAAGCATACCAGCATGTTGAAACTGATTACTCTGAGATGATTGGGCATTACTGCCTGGAATGAATGATCGTGCTTGATTTTCCGGAATAGCAGCATTTGCGGCTTGTAATGAAGGTGAAAGGGGAGAAAACGGAGAAGGTACTGGGAATTCAGATGGAATTACCAATGCCGCTGGTGCTAACGGCGCGACGCTTGCGTTACGATAACCAAGTCTTGCTATGAATTCTTCAAATGTTGTAAATGGCTTTAATGCATTTTGATCAATGGGAGCTTGATTGGCTAAAATGAATTCCGTATTCGCAATTAAATATAATCCATAATTATGCATTAAAATCTCCTCTTTACTCATTTTCAAAATTATCTTTGACAACAAAGAAAAAGAAGAAAGAAAGAAAAAAACCCTTAATTTTAGAAATTTATGTTTTAATGAAATTTCCGTAACTTTCTGATCAAAAGTAATAGAAAAATATTGAAATACAATAAAAATATATTATGTTACCGGAAAAAAGGGCTCTTCTTGCCTCCGATGGTTGTGCTGGAATTTCGTTCGAAGTTGATGTAGTGGGAGCTTGAGCTATTGGAGCAGTTGATAAATGCATTAAACTGTCATTCGGATTGACATTTCTCCTAATAGCACTATTGGGAGAATTTGATTCTGTGTTGAATGAAACAGCATTTCCATAATTAGAAGGGTAAGAATAATTGGAAACAGGCTGAAACGGTAGTTGAGGAGGTAATTGAGCTAGAGTAGGATAGGTAGGGGTTATGAGTGGTTGAAATGTTGGTGGTGTTACGGCTGGAAAACTAAATGGCGGTAGGGTGGGGAAACTTAAACGAAACATTGTTGGAGGAGGAAATGTAGGAATCCCGAAAACTGGATCAAGGCCTTGATTGCATCTCTGCATGTAGCATGAGTTTTGTTGACATTGCGCTGCACATGGTCCGTACTGTTGACTTTGCTCCGGCTGAATATTTTGTCCAAGTTCTTGCTGCTGAACAGGTTCATAGTTGAGTCCAGTTCCATATGATGGTGTTAACTGTTGCTGACCAAACGCCCTTCCATGTGGTTGAACAAACGATTCTTGTTGTTGACCAAACCCTCTTACTTGCGGTTGACCAAAAGCTTCCTGTTGTTGACCCGAAGGTCTTATTTGTAGTTGACTAAATGCTTCTTGTTGTTGACCAAACGATTTTACTTGCGGTTGACCAAAAGCTTCCTGTTGTTGACTCAAAGGTCTTATTTGAAGTTGACCAAAAGCTTCCTGTTGTTGACCGAAAGGTCTTATTTGCGGTTGTCCAAATGTTTCTTGTTGTTGACCCAAACGTCTTGTTTGCGGTTGACCAAATGTCTCTTGTTGTTGACCCAAAGGTTTTGTTTGCGGTTGACCAAATGTTTCTTGTTGTTGACCAAACTCTTTTACTTGTGGTTGACCAAGTGATTTTGCTTCTAACCGGATCTCTGATGGTGCAATTAGATTATTAGTAAAACCAACATGATTTTCATCTGATAAATTGCTACCAATACTATCTGAACCAATCTCCGACTTATAGTTACTTGTTGGGGATGTTAACGGCTGAGCAATATCTGGTTTTGGTGGTATTTTACTGAGGATTGCGTTATTTTTGTTTGACGCATCCGCTTTGAGAGTTTCCTTCTCGTCGAGTTCGGTTTTCCTAAATGACAAATAATGAATTCCTTTTTTGTACTGCCAATTTAGTGTTTTAAACTATGGCACTTTAATTCATTCATTTGCAAAATGAATGATTAAGTTAATTTTCCTTTATTTCTTCGTCTGCTGTACATATTTTAAGTATACCAAATCTATCGATATAAATCCTAATTAAAAAAAGACAGAGAACTTGAATTCTTTTAAAATTTATGGTGAAAAAGAAAAGACTGATATACTTGTGTCGTTTTTTTTCATTAGCTCTATGAAGCGTAGTATCTGTTGATGCTTTTTTGCCTTGAAAATCTTCCGACTTTTCCTTTATTTTTGCTTTCTCTCTTCGAAAAGTTGAAAGATTGGTTCCTTTTGTTAATACTTTCACTATTTCATCAGTGGCATCCTTTTCGACTGTAATGTCAGAAATTATTACTAAATAAAAAATTTAAAAATGAATTTTTTACAAATCAGAAAAGATAATACTATTGACAACTTATCTGTCAAACATCAGTTTCCATTTTTTTATCTTCCATTTTCTTTTCTTTTTCTTTTTGTAATAATAAAATTTTGATCAAGATTTAAATTTTGTAATACGATTAAATTTTAACATGCAATTAAATTTCAGCATTTCTTAGCTAAAATATAAAATAAAATGAATGTTAGACAAATAAAAACAATCATTTTATATCTGAATGAATAATGGATAGAATTGTCAAAACATATATCGCCATTGATAATAATTATTAGATTGAATGAAAGAGTATAATTGTTTTCTTGTGACCTCTATATTATAATTGTGACCTTTCTCCGTTGACATTTCTTTTCTTATAGAAAATATTTCGAATGTCAAGTTATACTTTCGCGATAAAATGCTCCGATTATTTCTTGATTCTTACTTGGAAGATATTCATAGTGAAAGATTGGAATGTGTGGATGGCAATTTTAAAATTTTGATTTTTCGCAAGAACAAAAGGTTCTCAGATGAAGTAGTAGGAAGTTTCGTCAATATGAAATGGGTGTAAAAATTCAACTCACAATCAACAACTGGTTCCGGTGGATCCGGTAAGCAATGCATCCGTCGTACTGTAACTTCATATGAAACACTGCAAAAATCCTTTAATTTTTTTCAATTATAACATATATTTCGTGTTAATATGACATAAAAATCATTCAATATTTACAATTTGTCACATGACAATGTCATGCTCGATAACATTTTGAAGCGGACATGTATGTAGCTTTCAAAGTTTTTCAATTTACAACATTTGCATGTAAAGTTAATCATTTCTGTTCACTTCATTTAGCTGGTAAATTATCGAATTTTTGTTAAAAGCAAAAGTTGTGGAAAATTTGTTCCATGATATATGGTATACAAAATTCAATTTCTGAATAAAGATAGCATACTTCCTTTGTTTTTCATATTTTTTAGTCAGTAATGAAGTATGCTTATTAAAACTATTCATCATAAAGATATGATAAAGGAAAGAAAAAATCCATAAAAATTCAAAATCTTTTTTTCAAATTTCATTCTTTAAATGATTTCTCAAATTTAGCGCAACATACGAATGTGTATTTAACATTTAATATTTTTCTTAATTTTTTCACGCCCTTAATTATCATGGATTGATTAAAAATATAGACTAACATGTGTGTGTTGACATCTACTACTTTCCGGACATTGGCTATCACATCGAAACTTATCTGCCGTCCATCTCTAATTACTTCACCACCGGTAATCGCTTCTCCAGGACCCACATTTGTTAAGCCTACTTCTTGCGAAAAACGTAATCCAGAAAATGTACAGCATTGCAGAATTAATCTGAAACAAGAAAAAAAAATTAATTGATATTAATTTCGATACGACAAACAATGAATTTACATACCAAAATTTCCATCCTATTTAGTCTCTCTGTCACTAAATCTATATGATTGCACGAATCAACATGATTGTTTTTTGCATATTCCGTTATCAGGAGACAAATATTCGATTTTTTCTGATTAATTTGTAATCAATTAAAGAAATTTTTTAGGTTAAATTCTCACGGTTGTCTTGGATGATCGATATATTCGATGCCTCCAACCCATTGATCTTTTCGTGGACATGATAGGTCGGAAAATTCGCCAGAACAATTCTGCAAAATTCATTTCAACTAAAGTATTATTTCAATTTAAAGTGGGAAAAAAAAAGAAATTTTAAACAAAATGTGTATTTTCCATCTATTTTTTTTTTCGTCCAGTGACTAAATTTTGACTATATTTATAAATAATTGTTCTGATATAATGAAATATTTCAGGATTAATTATGCATTTCAAGCTTGCGAAAAAATTCTAGAGTAATTATTTCCATAATTTTGCATAATTATAACACAAAATTATTCCATTTATTTAAGCACCAAATTTTGGAATAATTCATTCGCGATATTGACCATAAAATATAATAGGAGCAAATATTTCCGAATATTTCAAGTAACCATAATTTGATCAATTAATGTAAAAAATTCCAAAGATTTGAATAAAAATGTATAATCAGTTTAAAAGATTGCAGAGATTTCAGGTTTCGAATTTTGAATTAATTAAAGTTCAGGTTTCTTTTTTTTTTTTTTGAAATTTAATGAAATTTCAAAAACATACAGCGATAAGTTTATTGCCATAAGGATCACCAAATGCTTTGTTTGCCTTATCATCCGCACGCATGAATCCATCAGCTTGTCCGTTTGCATTCACCAAAAAATTACTATCATCTTTTTCTCCTTTTAAACTTGCAACACAAGTTGGTTGTGCACAGCCAAGTATCGGTGCTCCTAAATAATTTTAAAAATTAATCAATAGTCAATAAGTATTAAATGCAAAAAAAAAATTCTAATTAATTGTCAGCAAATATCAAATGAATGTTATTAGTTTGATTATTTCATAATTTTCATCCTTCAAAATTAAAAATTGATCAATTTTTCAAAAATGAATTTTTTTATCAAACCTGAGGGAAGAACTTCAAAACTAAACGGCACACCGGTTGAACCACAAAATGATGCAAATGTTCGTTGCACTAAGATAGAAATGAATAATAGACGGAATTGCTTCTTCATCCTGAATTCAAATAATTGCGTTTATAAATATTTCAAATTTTATAAATCTTTCTTTTTAATCGGGTAATTCTCGTTTTAATATTATTTTTTTTTAATTTCGAGTTTTAAAATTTAATTTTGAGTTTTAAAATATAAAAAAAAAAAAAAACGGATCATTCGCATTGTTGTACAAAAACAATGGAGTTAAAAAAATACTAATGAAATTTTTGAAAATTTAATTCAAATTTTGCAGCTACATTGGTTTTAAAAATAAAAGCTTTGAAAGAAAGTTGAAATTGAGGGCATCTACAGATTGGTCGACTTTGCAAAACTATCGACGAAATTTGCGATAATTGAGAAATACTAATGGTCATTTTCAGAATTCATTTTAAATTGTTAGAGAAAATGAAGAAATGTTTGAGAAAAATTTGTAGAATTAAAAAAAAATGAATGAATTTAATTTCCTTTTACTCTTGCTGAAACTTATCAGTTTTTAAAACGAAAGAATGCATTATAAATATCTGAATGGCTAAAAAAAGATCCAAAAAATTACTGATACTTAATTTTTATATTTAAAATTGAGTAAAAGATCTGTGTATCACAATAATAATAAAAATTTTTTTATTTTACTATGACAATGAAGTCTTCTACTTAACTATATGATAATAATTTTTTGATTACATATTATAATTTTATTTAATTTAATTTTATACTCATAAAAGGATTGCTTATTTGATTATCATTCAATTATCAAAACTCATACCATGCTTTATGATTCGATCTTATATTAAAATATGACAACTGAGTACAAAAATAAAAATATCACAGAAAAAGGAAAACTTTATCATTCAGCAATTGATAAAAACTTTTTATAAAAAATTTTTCACAAGTGTACAAGAAAAATTGTCTTCAATAGATAATTACTATCCTTTTTAAACAATCTTCCATAAAACTTCGTAAAACTGAACCGGATATTATCAAAACTTACATCATTGAAGCTACTTCGAAAAAAAAATTAATTCTTAATTTCAAACAAAACTGGAATCAATTTTTGTTTTTTCATTTTTTTCTTTTTTTTTTTAAAGAGAAAAATTTGATTTCTTATACAAACTTGAGAAATATATTTGATTCAACAAGAAAACATGAAAAGGAATAATCTTTATATGAATTTAAATTAAGTTTTTTGCGCGTAAAAATTTTCATGAATTGTTTCAATTTGTTCTGTAATGATTGTGTGAACGAATTTTTCGTTTATTAAATTCTAGCAATAGAACATTCTTTGTAAAATATTCGATAAATTATTTTTCGTAGTTTAGCAACAAGATAAGATATTCAATAAATTTACTATGAATTCATGAGGACTTTTCTAGACAATTTAATGGGTCAAATACCATCAAAATTTTTCATATTTAATCAAATTTAGTTTTGTATTTAGTATTTTTAAATTCTTTTTGCACAAAGAACTTCTTAAAATTTGACGATATTCATTAGAAATTTTCAAATTTGTTCGAACTGGTTGGGAACATCAGTTGTTTCTTTTTGAATTTTAATTATTCTATTCGATAAATATAAATATAAATCAATATAATAATCTCTCAAATAAACCTTTATGGTGACAGTAATTATTCAGCTGAATCAAGCTCATAACATATTTCATTCATTTAACTTAAATTACAAAAAATTTATTTAACCTTTTTTTTTCTTGCTTAATTGTTTGAAATCAAGTGAAGTTATAAGAATCGATCAATATAATGAATTATTTATAGTATCAAATATGAATTTCACTGAATACGAAAGAATTTGTCTAATTCCTTTTTCTCGTTTTTTTTTTTTTTTTTTTTTTTTTTTATTATTT